>JAXCGZ010012210.1:0-12500 GCA_037179515.1 Halocaridina rubra | reverse complement strand
ATGTGCCACATCCTGAACTGGTTCTGTATAACAGAATTAAGGTTTACGAAACTCAACAATGGAATTCTTGATATAGGGATCAATATCTGGAGCACAAGACAGCATGGTGTGAGTCTGTGTGTGTGTGTGTGCGTGTGCGTGTGCGTGTGTGTGCATCCTCTACACGTCTACAGACTTAGGCCCGACTTCTTAAACATTGTAAACCTAGGATACCATATTGTTAGTTAGCGAGACACACACAAATGGATTTCATAAACGCATCTGACGCTGTTCTGTGTATGGCTAGGATCCCACACGGGATCCTAGGCCAAATTTCTTAAACAGTGTAAACCTAGGGTACCATATTGTTAGTTAGCTAGACACACACAAATGGATTTCATAAACGCATCTGACGCGGTTCTCTGTACGGCTACACAGAACCGCGTCAGATGCGTTTATGAAATCCATTTGTGTGTTTGTCTAGCTAACTAACAATATGGTATCCTAGGTTTACACTGTTTAAGAAATCGGGCCTTAAGATCTCTATGAAGCTCATCTACTCTAGAATCCTCCTCAGAAACAAGGAAATGAGACGCGAATCCAGAAGACAACATACTGTGTAAGATCCTTTGCTGACGTTATGGTTGTAAGGAAGCAAGCAACCAACTCGATGAATATAAATGGTGGAGAGAGGATTCTTTTAAACCTTATCTCTTGTTCTGTCGGCTGTGGAGGCTATCAAGCGTTTGTCGTAGTTGTTGAATTAGCATTCTGATGCCTCCGAACGTCTACTCAAACTCGTTTGGGGATCTGCTGGACTCGCACATGAAAGGGAAAAAACGGTCTTCTCCTTAAAGCGCCATTGGTTAGCTCCCTGTTCTTGCCGTGTTTTGGGCTTAATGGATATGTTGTTCGTGTGTGTGTGTGTGTGTGTGTGTGTGTGTGTGTGTGTGTGTGTGTGTGTGTATGTATGTATGTATGTAGGTATGTATGTATGCATGTATGTATATTTGTGTTTGTTTGTGTGTATGCATGTATGTATGTCGGTAAGTAGAATGTTTGTACAGTATGCATGTACGTCCGTACTTTTGTGGGGGATTTTATAGTGACTTGGTTTAGGATTTTTCACTTCTTGTGATGAGATGTCCTTGATTTATTTTTTATTTTATTTTGTAGTTACATTCGAGTGTTTATGCCACTTTAAGTCAGATTTTTGTAACGTACTCATTGCTTCTCTTTTGGGGGCCACGTTAGCGCTCGCGAAGTGGCCATGCTAGCGCTCGCGAAGTGGCCACACTAGCGCCCGTGAAGTGGCCATGTTAGCGCTCGCGAAGTGGCCACGCTAGCACTCGCGAAATGGCCGCGTTAGCACTCGCGAAGAGATAAGCAACTAACGCGGGTTCGAGCCCACTGTGGGGCATTGCGCAGGGCATCCATCCTTAATTCTCTAACTCTTGACTTATGCGTCCACCCCCATTTGAATGGGGACCAGTTTTGACACTTGAAACTATCTCTTTACCTCATTTGTCTCTTTGGGATCTAATTATATTTTTTCCAGCATTGTGTTTCATTAACTTTTAAAGTTCACGAATCTCTTTTTTTGTCCTTAACAAAGTAAATAAGTGACATAGTTAAAATAAAATAAAAATTAAAAACTTTTCTTTCATCATATATGTCAGTTGAATGTACCCTTGCAATAGACCTATATAGGCCTAATTAATTAAAAAATTTCCCCTTGAAAAAACAAATGTATCCTGTTGCGTTTATTTTTGCATACTGTTATGTGATAGTTATATCTCAAAGTGTATACATTTAGACTATTCAAATTCTAAGGTAATTTATAGTAATATTTGAAAGTTTATTAACAGTAAGCTTTTATTTATGCAATTACTGCTATTTGGTTGCGCAAAATAGACTAGTGGAAATAAAATATATTATTCCAATGAAAAGAGTTATAAATGCAAAACAAAAGAAAAAAGAAAATTCTTTCCATACATTGTGCTTGCAAGTTGTCAAAAAAGAAGTCTTTGACATGTATCTTGTTTTGAACAGATGAAAAGTAATTCCTTTGTACACTGGTATATCATGCCTTCTGTAGAAAGAACCTGAAAGGGATAGGGAAGCGAAAGGCTAACAATCAATCAATACTTTTTTTACGATCATGGCCAGAATTTTGGTAAAATCATCCTACCTCATTATTTTTATTTTGTGTGTGGCCTCTGCTATCTCTGGGAATCTTTTGAAAAACAAAATATGTCTTCTCAAGAAACTGAAGTCTGGTAATTGAATATACAGCATTCTAAGGAAATAATGATTCAGAAATATGATTCAGAAATAGACTCGATTCAGGTAGGATATCGTGACACGAACTGACAGACACACCCTCACTACTCAAATCGTTCGCAGTTTTTTTTTTTCATTTATTGCTTTTAGTTAAATCTAATCTCGCCTTCATCACGAGATGCATTTGAAGCGTACCTGAATGACTTTAATTAAATACTTGACTCTTGTTTGATGCCCCGGAAGTGATTAGGATTCTTCTTAAGGAATATGGGGTGCATAGTGCTAACCTTTGTCTATTGAAAAATAATTATATATATATATATATATATATATATATATATATATATATATATATATATATATATATATATATATATATATATATATAGAGAGAGAGAGAGAGAGAGAGAGAGAGAGAGAGAGAGAGAGAGAGAGAGAGAGAGAGAGAGAGAGAGAGAGAGAGAGAGGTGTATACAGACACACATACACCTATTGCTTAGCGCATGCCTCATTATTTTAGCATCCAAGATATACATGAATATATCTTTTTAATATAAAAAAATAAGTTTCGAACCCTGTATAATAATCGACTTAATTACATTATAATGCAGCGACCGTAATGAAATCCGGCGGATTCCCCCAAAAATTTTGGCTTAATTGCATATTCGGAAGGCTTTGCAACATTTAGTAAGTGATGAAGATGATGAAAGCTTCAACGAGAGAGGGAAAGTGAAGAAGGGTTTGAGTTATTTGGATGCAGGAAGTAATGATATGAAAAGAAAACTATAAAGAAACTCCTGACGAAGGCGTTATCGAACGAGTATATACAAAAATTAAAAATTAAAAAAAGTTCCTTTTAATGGTCTGAGAACAGGATAAAAAAAAGTGATAAAAGAATTTATTAGTTGGATGCAGGAAGTGAAGACATGAAAGGAGAAATGAAAAAATAATAATGATACTGATGTAGGAATTGCCGAATAAAAAGATTTAATAATCTTGTTCCTTTGTGGCATGGAGAACGGTGACGCGGCATTGGAATAGGAAAAGAGAAGACTTGATTAGCAAACAAATGGAGGAATTGAAGAAACGAAAGGATAATTAAAAGAAAAAGCGTATAACCGAATACTCTGGCGTCTTCTTTACACTCCTGTCACAATCCCTTCACGTCTGACAAGTCACAAGACTCCCTATCGCTGGTTTTCTTTACTATTTTTTTTTTACCTAGATGGAGGAATTAGCTTACGCGTAGTTAAAATAGTTTCTGAATGACTTGAAGCATGGTGACGTGAAGTGTAGACTGAAAACGTCTAGATTATGATATGAAAATTTTTTACAGCACATCATTGGATTTTCAGCTGAATTTCATGCAGCACCCAGCCGCCCGTTGCGATACTACAGCTGAAGGTTTTTGAACTTAAATAGGTCTGTCTAGGACAGTTTGATGTTAAGTCTTCCTTCAGTTACGATTATTTCTCTATGCCTACAGCTACACTGAATATTCTTGGATATTCATCACACGTCTTTTATTATCCCTTCACATCTGACAAGTTATTACACTCTCCATCTGTTTTTCTTTACTTTATGTATACTTTGTGCCCAGGCCCGATGAGTGCTGTTTTATTTTATTATATTTTTGCCCGTCCTGGTGTCACAATCATAAAAAAAAAAATCGTTATACTTCTATCACAATCCCTTCACGTCTGACAAGTCACAAGACTCCCTATCGTGTTATCTTTACTATCTCTCCGTTTTCTTGATACCTTGATGGAGGAATTAGCTGACGCGTAGTTAAAATAGTTTTTGAATGACTTGAAGAATGGGGACGTTGACTGCAGCCTGGAAACGACTTGTTCCGGTCTTACGTCACGGACTCCCTTTTCTACCAAGGGCTAGAACGGTTGCCTTCTTGCTAAGGACTTGTTTTGGCAGATGTAATCGCTACCCTGAGTGCATGCCCTTGCTAACCTCAGACCGTGATGGGGCGCTAACCCTCGACCTGACACCTCAGAGTCGCGGACGCTATCGCTTAAGCCACGGTGACTACATCTGAACCATTAAAATATTTGACGGGGGTAATTAGCTTACGAGTATACCTTAAAAAAAAAAAAAAAGTTTTCCTTATTGGCATGGAGAATTATGATGTGGAATTTAGAGAAATATCGTCACTATCATGAAAACGGAACACGTGCAAGTGATGAAATGCATGTCAGCTGAATCTGATATGAAAGTCCTGTAAATACGATTTGTGTGTGTGTGTGTGTGTGTGTGTGTGTGTGTGTGTGTGTGTGTGTGTGTGTGTGTGTGTGTGGTGTGTGTGTGTGTGTGTTTTATGTGTCGCTATTAATTCCCATTATGGGTGTGTACACAGATTGGAGCTGGGAAATTAAGAATGGATGCTTTTCATGACGCCCCGCGGTGGGCTCGATCGCGAGTTTGTTACCCCCAAAGTCGAGTACTCTAACGACTACACGAATAATAGTAATAAATGGATTGTCTTATATTCTTGTATACCACAATTTGAGACTTGATTGCATGAGAAGACGTGCATTCATTATGCTGTCTTGCATTCCAGCAAACAGGAGCAACTTTTTCTCTCCTGTTTTTTTGTCTCACATTTTGACTCCTCTCGTAGGTATGAGATGCATAGTTTTAAGGCCGCTTTCACACCAAAGTGGCACGTCACACGTGGCACGCCAGTTGAAAACGAACTTCCGGAAATATATGAAACCTTTCACACAGAAGTGGCGTTATACGTCCCATGTGCCACGTGCGACTTGCATGCCACTTTCAGAGTGGCACGCAAGTCGCACGTGGCACATGGAACATGTCACGCCACTTCTGTGTGAAAGGTTTCATATATTTCATGATGTTCGTTTTCAACTGGCGTGCCACGTGGTATGCCACGTGCGACGTGCCACTTTGGTGTAAAAGCGGCCTAAGAGAGGCACTTCAACACCTTCCATCTACGGAATTCGTAAAACTTCCTTAAGTAGTAATAATAGTTTATGAAACGATCATTATGAAATTATTAAGTTGAAATCATAATGAAATTATAATAATAATAAGATGCCGTTCATATTATATTATTATTATCTACCTTGGCTGTTTCCCCCATTGGGGGGTAGCCGACATTAAAAAAGAAACAAAACTAGAGTTTGGGGAGAAGTTACTCTCCCCTCTACTCCCCTTCTTCTTTGACGTCTCGCGGGAGGTTAATACAAGGGGGGGAGAATTCCCAGTCCCCTCGCCCCGTCCACGTTTAGTCGCCTCTTACGACACGCAGGGAATACGTTGGGGCTATTCTTTGATGTTGTGCCCGCCACTTTGCAAATGTAGCTTCAGAAATATTTCTTCTTCTTCTTTTAGCCAAGGAGACCTGGTTCATCTGACTTTATTTTTAACTTAGCGATGTTAATTTCGCATTCTTTGCCTCTTTCTTCAGTTGAAATGAAATATTTCAATAAAATATCATGTGTTGAAGCTATGTGCTTGCAGTGTTATATATGAAACTGGTGTAGATTTGACATTATTACATAAAATTCCTCACCACTTACATTTAGCCTAAGTGGTTCTCTTTTAATATGTCAGACTGATCTTGAAATGATTTTTTGGTAGGAATTGCAATTTTAGTTACCTAACCAAACTAAAGTGATCAGTTTTATGAAATCACATATGTTTACAGACATAGAATTGAATGTACATTCGAAATGGACATCGCTGTAGCGTAGTTATCTTCTCAGGAGTGATAATCCCGTGTACGAACCCACTGCGGGGCGTTAGAAAGGGCACCTAGCCTCAATTCCCCAGCTTCATCCTGTCTGGCCATAATATTTGAGCCAAAATACAGTCTAGTTTCCAAGAGGTTAATAAGAAACAGCAGTCCCATCTAAACATTGGAAAAGCTGCTAATTGAGAGAGAGAGAGAGAGAGAGAGAGAGGAGAGAGAGAGAGAGAGGAGAGAGAGAGAGAGAGAGAGAGAGAGAGAGAGAGAGAGAGAGAGTGTCCAAGTCTTCATTTCCTTTGTTTCCTTTCTCTCTAATGAGTATTGTCCTGTATTGTCCTTTGCGCGCGCGTCCACACACACACACACACACACACACACACACACACACACACACACACACACACACACACACACACACACACACACACACACACACACTCTCTCTCTCTCTCTCACACACACACACACACACACACACACACACACACACACACACACACACACACACACACACTCACAAAAGAAAAAAAAATTGAAAGGAAAATATAAAAAAAAAAGATAACATCGTCCTCTTCGCTAATTAAGTAAAAACCTTAATTTCTCCACGTTGACTTCAGAGGTATGTGTTTTTAATTAGTCGAGAGATTCTTGGAACTCATTAAGAAGTAGATTAAGAGTTGATCTTGTGTGGGCATCTGCGAATCTGTGAAACTCTGGAACCTTATAAATGGCAAAATGACAACACGAAAAAACATATTTTGACCAAATCTTGTTTCTTCTAGTGTTATTATGATTTTTTTTATTATTATTGTATCTTTTGGAGCTATTTCTGCGATTTTTATCATTATTTCTAACCATTTATTTTGACCAAATCTTGTTTCTTCTAGTGTTATGATTTTTTTTTTATTATTGCATATTTTGGAGCTATTTTTGCGATTTTTTATAATTATTTCTAACCATTGGTTTTATTGATGCTGTTTTAGTCTTATTTTCAATATTGTTATTATTTGTGATGCTTTATTTACTATTGTTAATGTAGTTATTTTGGTCATTACTGTTACTATTGCTGTTTTATTGATATTTTTTTTTCATTAGTGTTACTTTTCTAATATCATTGCCATTGTGGTCATTATTGTTATTATTGTTGTTCTTATTGTTAGTTTGGTCGTTATTGTCACTGAATCTTTTATTTTTGCAACTTTATATAATTTGTTTATTATTGCTGTTATCATCGCAGTTTTGGACTTTATTGTTACTATTGATGTTATTATTGTTATTTTGGTCATTATTGTTAGCATTGCTGCTGTTAGTGCTATTTTGATCATTAATATTGTTTTGATTGATTGATTCGGATTTACGTCACGAACTTCCTTTTCTACTAAGGGCTAGGACGGTTGCCTTCTTGCGAAGGACTTGTTTTGGCAAATGTAATCGTTACCCTGAGTGTATGCCCTTGCTAATATTGTTTTGATTGTTGTAATTATTGTGGAGGGATGGGATTGTTTTCATTATTTTTTAGTCCTTGGTTTATAGTTCTCTCTTGTATTATTATTGCGTTATCAATACTCGCACTTCGATGCAATTTTATGGCCCTTAGCGGACCATAGAATTTAATTAAGAAATCAGAAAAAGACGTCTTTGAGAATTCCATTATAAGATGAGATATGAACGCAAAGCTCTTCTCAACTTTAAAACAAACTTTTAGCGAATTTTTTTTATGCCTTTCTTCGGGACAAGATGTTTGTATTTGCAATTACTGAAGTGTGTGTGTGATTACCTAATTGTGATTACCTAATTGTGTTTACGGGAAAGAGCCCAAAGCTCGTATCTTCCCGTCTCCTGATCGGTTCCATTTTTAGACTTAGTGATACTTATCATACCTGTCCTTAAAACTATGGATTGAGGTAGCATTAACTACCTCCTCGCTTAGCGAATTCCAATTATCAACTACTCTTACACTGAAAAAGTATTTCCTTACATCCTGCAAACAAGTTTTCTTCCGAAGCTTCAAACTATGACCTCTAGTTCTAGAGCCAGCCATATCGAAATATCGATCCCTATCCACTCTATCATAACCATGAAGGAATTTAAAGACTGTCACCATATCCCCCCTTACTCTTCTAGCTTCGAGTGATGTCAAGTCTAATTCCCTCAGCCTCTCATCATAACCGAGATTGCGTATTTCTGGCACCAGTTTCGTGGCATGTCTTTGAACTTTTTCAAGCTTAGCTATGTGCTTTTTCAAGTGTGTGTGTGTGTGTGTGTGTGTGTGTGTGTGTGTGTGTGTGTGTGTGTGTGTGTCGTGGTGTCAGAGAGAGAGAGAGAGAGAGAGAGAGGAGAGAGAGAGAGAGAGAGAGAGATAAATTATAGTAATTGCTAAAATGTTCTACTGATTTGCCATCAAAGAGAAAAGGCTCGTAGGTGGGCTTCCTTCCTTTTTTGCTTTGGGTGAGAAAGATTTTTCGTGTGCGTGTGTGTGTGTCGTGTGTGTTATTGTAGAGAAGTTAAGAACGCCCCACGACGACTCCTTTCTCACAACCAGAGGTGGAATTGTTAGTAAACAATAGATTCCATTAACACTAATGAAAGACGCCTCCTGCCAGGGGCAACTATAACATTCTCGCTCATTCTTCCTCTTATCATTATTACTATTGTTATTGCTTTTGTTTTTGTTTTTTGTTATTATTGTTATTATTATTATTATTATTATTATTATTATTATTATTATTATTATTATTATTATTATTAGTTATTATTATTATTGTTGTTATTATTATTATTATTATTATTATTATTATTATTAATCTCTTATATTGTGTGTGTGCGTTTGTACGTGTATGGATAAGTTAGTGAAGGGAAGATTAGAAGAATACCATCTTAAAGGGTTGCTCCATATATGGATCTAGGGCCTCTGTTACCCTACCCCCACTCTCCCCCGTCTGTGTTGGTGGTCTTGGGCTGTGGGAGGCCCATTAAAGTTCCTTTTAATGACTTTGGCCGTGACGATGAGATAAAGGGCGGAGAGCCAGATTGCAAGAGATGGACGGACAAATATCCCATCATGAAATAATTACCATCTATAATCTTTCACTCTAGCCTTCTACCCCCCCCCCCTCCGTACTACTTCACTTGATCTGATCATATTCGTTACACATCTCATATTTTCCCTTCACATCTAACAAGTCATAACACTTTCCATCCCTGTTTCTTTTTGCATTATGTTTTTTTTCGTGCTCAGCTTCTTCGCCCGTCCTGGTGTCACACTCATTAAAACAAACACCCACACACGGGTGTGTGTGTGTGTGTGTGTGTGTGTGTGTGTGTGTGTGTGTGTGTGTGTGTGTGTGTGTGTGTGCGCGCACGCTTAGAATATTTCTCACACATCTGGGGTACTTTGTCTTATACTTATCTCCTTGATAGGGTGGAATCTAAGGCAGTCAGACTCATTAATTGCCCTTCTCTTCTTTCTAATCTGGATTCTCTTTCTCTTCGCCGTAAGGTATCATCCCTTTTATCATTTCTATCGCTACTACTCCCATCGCTGCTCTGATGAGGTGGCGAGTTGCATCCCTCCCCCACTTCCGAGGCCGCGTAGCACTCGCCAAGCGACCTCATGTCACAGGTACTGAGTGAAAATTTGTAGCTCGCGGATTGGTCGGTGCAGAGACTGCTTCTTTCCTCCACCGCCAGACTCTGGAACTCTCTTCCTCCTACTGTCTTTTCTAATTTTTCTGACCTATCTTCCTTCAAAAAGCGGATATATCATAATCTCATGACCTAATCCTTCATATCTCTAGGTCCTCAGTACTTTGACTATTCTTTCAGCCTGTCCTTTTTCTTTGTGTATCATTACCTCATCTCTGCCTTGTCCTTAACCTTATTCTTTCCCTTCGTCTTAATGTTTTCTTCGAGCCCGGGCGTTTCTTGATGAGAGCAGTTTTCTTGCATATTTTCACATATGGTAATGTGTTTAATTATTTTTTATGCATATATAGATTGAGTGAGGTTGGGAAAAGCTGTAATTTGAACAAAAAGGTATTCAGAAAGAATGCATTCATTCCTAGCAAAGCAGTTAAGTTTTGAGGTTGGCTTCTTTCTTAGACTTTCTGTGGTGTAGTTGGTAGCGCCTTGGCACAGTAATTGTATGCCTTAGTTTCGAGTTTCTGTCAAAGGGTAAAATATGATTCATATATATATATATATATATATATATATATATATATATATATATATATATATATATATATATATATAGAGAGAGAGAGAGAGAGAGAGAGAGAGAGAGAGAGGAGAGAGAGAGAGAGAGAGAGAGAGAGAGAGAGAGAGAGAGGAGAGAGAGAGAGATTAATAAATCACTGAGCAATATGCTCTATTACAGATTGTTCGATGCAAATCTTTCATTTTAATCCTCATTAGTCTCCTGCACCTTCCCCCCTTCCCAATCCCCAATCTCACCCCCTAAAATCGCGCTGACACACCCTGAATGATGGTCCTGGCGCCATTAATCACTTAAAAAAACTCTCCCTCCCTCGTCTCGGCCGGCCCCTTTTATTTTCTTCCTTTATAATCACTTAAAAGAGGAAGTCCCTAGCGTGGTGCTCAAGGTTTTATTTATATTTTTCATTTTTCATATTTCGAGTGCATGTATCATGCATGCTCATTTATTGATGTGTTCTTCTGTAACAGATTTGTGTCTGATCTTTTTCTTCGTATCGTTTAACCTTATGTATTAATAGCTAGTGCAGTTTGTATATGAATTTATTTTAATTTATTTAGTCTCTCTCTCTCTCTCTCTCTCTCTCTCTCTCTCTCTCTCTCTCTCTCTCTCTCTCTCTCTCTCTCTCTCTCTCTCTCTCTCTCTCTCTCTCTCTCTCTCTCTCTGTGTGTGTGTGTGTGTGTGTGTGTGTGTGTGTGTGTGTGTGTGTGTGTGTGTTGTGTGTGTGTGTGTGTGTGCCCGCACGTGCGGACGGGCAGGCGTTCTTACGTATATATGTATGGATGGATGGATTTCAAATATATCTCTGTATTTCTATCTATATATCTCTATCTATCTATCTATCTATCTATCTATCTATATATATATATATATATATATATATATATATATATATATATATATATATATATATATATATATATATATATGTTTGTGTGTGTGTATGTGCATGGTTCTATGTGTGTTTGTGTGTACGTGTGTAAAATACCAACGGCCTTAAAAATTCTAAAATTAAATGGTAGTAATACCATGATAATAATAATAATAATAATAATAATAATAATAATAATAATAATAATAATAATAATAATAATAATAATAATAATTTCCCCTGAAACCTTACTTATCCATGTGAGTTAGCCAATTCTTATATATAATGTTTTATCACATTTCTGTGAGTGATGTTTTCACATCGAATGATTCCATTATATATACATTGGAATAATAAAAACATTTTATTCATTGGTTAATAGAAATCGTAGAAAAGACAAAAAAAAAAAAATCACTCTAGTCATAGTTTTCATCGAATATTTTTATATCAAAATGCATTGTGTAGGCTTTGCCTACCATAGTTCGTTCTATATAAATATATTATATAATTTCCAGTGATTAATTTAACCTAGAGTGAGGTAGTTATTTGAACAACTATCTCACTATATATTAGAAAATATACTAGGATCAATATCAGAATTAGCACCTGATGTAACTCATTTCCAGATTAAGCTCCTGTGTTCAACTTTAATCCGAAGTTAGGAACCTTTGTAAGGAATTAATTGGTAAAAGTTTATTGTCACAACCTCAAATATATGACATACGATGAGCTATCTAATACCACAATGCGCATCCTAATTTGGGTAAACTAACCTGATATCCTAACCTAATATCATATAGCATCAGAACACTTAATAATACTAAAAAATTAATAGCTGAAAACAGCCATTGTAGGCTATAAACTCTTAGGGGGTGTGAATGTACATATTTACCTTAAGCTCTCTCTCTCTCTCTCTCGCTCTCTCTCTCTCTCTCTCTCTCTCTCTCTCTCTCTCTCTCTCTCTCTCTCTCTCTCTCTCTCTCTCTCTCTCTCTCTCTCTCTCTCTCTCTCTCTCTCTCTCTCTCTCTCTTGAGCCTCCCTCCGATGCCTACGTAACATCATCTACTCAGCTGGGTTTGCCATGACGGTCCAGCGCAGGGACACGGAGAGGGCCAACAGTGTGTCCATACAGCACCATGATCACTTTCTTCACAGTCGCTACAAGTATCGCAGACGCGGGTTAATGGTGCGGAAAAACAATGTAGTTAGTGCTCGGCTCAGAATGGGGTATCGGCCTTTATGGCAGGTCTCCCAGACTCTAGATATGCCACAGTACACCTCCTGCAAACTATGTGACCATCCTAATGCTAACACTCTTGACCACTATTGTCTTCAGTGCCCCACAGTGAGAGATGTTTTACCACGAGGTCAGAACTTAATACAGATCTGCTCATTTTTACTTAATGATGACAACCTTGATGTTATTC
>JAXCGZ010012209.1:7500-32500 GCA_037179515.1 Halocaridina rubra | reverse complement strand
TAATAATTCTCTCTCTCTCTATGTATGAAGGGCGTGGCAGATCCTGCAACGCCCATGGCTACGCTGTATTTATAGAAATATATATAAACGCCCTCAGATGACAATTGTATCGTAAGAAGCATTTAAGTGCTTACTGCAGAAGTAGCTCCTACAGCTGCCGCCGATTTGTCTACACCGCCTGCTGCTTCTACTCCTACAGAAGAAACCATGAGGATTCTGGTAAAAACATTCTTGCTTTTATTTTACTTTGTGTTTAAGGGAAAAGAGCCTTATCCTTGTGATTCCCCGTCTTCTGGTCAGCTTCCAGAATAACTAATATATATTTATATATTAATGTCGTGATGACATCTTTTAAAGTGTAATTACCTATTTGTGTTCATGGGAACAGACCCTTAACATCGTAATTCCCGGTCTCCTAGTCAGTTTCACGACCAATATACATTTAATAATAAAATCAATACTGACATACTTCTGAGCGTAATCATCTATGTATCATTTAATGGGCTAAAAAAGCTTTATGTTCGTGATGCCCCGTCTCTTGGTCAATTTTCCAATTAAAAAAAAAAATTATATATATATATATATATATATATATATATATATATATATATATATATATATATATATATATATATATATATATATATATATATATATATATATATATATATATATATGGTACTGACTTTCATTTCAGAGTAACTGATATAATAATATTTATTTATTAGTGAATTTAGTACTGAAAGCCTATTCGGTATTAATACCAATTTGTGTTCCATAGTTATATAAATTTTATGCTAGTGCTTCCCCGTTTCCTGGTCAGTTTTTTCTTATTCTTATATCTTCTCTTAAAACTATGAATAATTTGCGTATTGAGAAACCTTTCGGTGTAATAATACCAAATTTTCTTATGAGTTAAAAGAACTTTGGGGTAGCGTTCCCCGTCTCCTTGTCACTTTTTTACTGATATATAAATTCATCTTTACTGGAAACTGAATATTTTTCTAAATGACCGTATGTTTATAACCAAATGCCCTCTTGGAAAAGAGTCTCGTGCAAGTACTTCCCCGTCTCATGGTCAGTTTCTTACTTTATTTACCAGTTTGTGCTTACTTTAAAGAAGAACTATATGTCTGTGACTCCTCGTCCCCTGTTCACTCTTCTGATTAAATGATATTTATCTATCTTTAAAGCTATGAGTGTTTCTAGTGTTGATATGTGCGTGTGTTTGTGTATTTCTGTATCAAATAAGGAATTTGGGAATTTCTATTCCATGGTGCTGTTTACCGTTTTATGCATCACTTTGAATCCCCATTCGAATGGGAATGAACGATGACAGGCTGGAGTTGGGGGATTGAGGGAGAATCTTCTTCCACACTTTCTAAAATAGTTGGATATACTGCAATAATAGTCAAACTCTTCTTGATGGAGGAGGAAGATGATGTAAGGGTGATGTTGACACTACAACGCGACAAATGAATCGACGACCCATGACATCTCAGGTCAAGAGATAATAAATCTGTAATGACCTGAGGTCATTACAGATTTATGCCAGATTCTTTCATGCAGGCGGCAGAAGGCGAAGTTAAGACGTTCTCTCCATATTACAAGTAAATATCAGTCGCACTCACACACACACACACACACACGCGCGCGCGCGAGGGCGCACAAAAGGTGCAGGTGACATCTTAACGGAATGTTTACAGCCTATTTGAAGATGTTTTCAATGCAAAACAAAAGCTCCATATTGTATACTTATATATTTTTGTATAGTATATAAATTATGCATCAACTCTACTGTAGGTTTTCTTCTTTTCGCTTTCTCATTCTTTTATTATTAGCATTATTGTCATCATCATCATCATTATCATCATCATCATCATCATTATTATTATTATTATTAGTAGTATTATTATTAGTATTATTATTATTATTATTATTATTATTATTATTATTATTATTATTATTATTATTATTATTATTATTATTGATAGCAGTAGTGGTAGTAGTAGTAGTAGTATCATCTTAAACCCGTTCTTCTATCTTAAAAAAGGACTATTCGTGTTAAAATTATATATTATATTGTATAATATATTTACCTCTCCTATTCCTAATTCATGGCATTTTTACATTCCAGGTCGTGTTGTTGTTGGTTGCCTTCGTGGCAGCAGAACAGAAGCGCGAAGCTAATCCTGAGCCCGGTTTCCGGTACGGACCATACGGATTTGGACACGGACTTGGTTTTGGCCGGGGACTCGGATACGGAACCGGTGTAGCTTACCATCCATACGGCGGCAGATCTTACGTCCACAGTAACCTTCATTCCATTCACAAACGTGAGGCCGAGGCCGAGGCTGAGCCCGGATTTCTCCCTACCTACGGATATTCACCCCTCAGTTACGGATACGGATACAATGTTGCACCTATCGGATACGGATACGGACATCTCAACCCATATGCTTCCAGTGCATCCGTTCATTCTTACCATCATACTATTGGTAAGCGTGCAGCTGATCCCGGATTCTTAGGAGGATACGGATATCCTTCTCTTGGAGCCGCATACGGATACAGCACTGCCGTACAACATCCCGGATACGGTGTGTCCTATCAGCACAGGCAGGGAGTAGTCCTTCCCTCATACGGTCTCTATTAAATAAAGCTAAAAAATACGGTTTGGCTTATTTTGGGTTTTATACACAATGCGTAGTGTCTAAAAATATCAACCTATCCCAACGAAACCTAACTTGGGTTGCCCCTAACGTTAATCATTATAAATTTGATTGCAATTTTCTGAAAATTAAGATCAAATGCTAAAAAATACAACAACCGTACATGTATTTGAGACAAATATTATTACAGTTAAACCTTGAATATCCCATTTTGTTAACTTTATGATAACCTTCCACTGACTGTGTTCAACCAACGGTAGAAAACTGTAAACTCCAATTTCTTGACCAAGTTAACATACGTGTGCTAAGCCCTCTCTTAACGTAGTCTAAATCCACACTTACTTATTCTAAACTTGACCTTTCGCATTTGAAATCTACGCTCAGGTATTCTCACCTAGCTAACTCTTACTTATTCTCAACTCACTCATGTTCTAATACTATTTTTCATATTCGAGATCCAATATTTTTATTCTAAACGTAACCTCAAATATGCTTAGTCTAGCTAATTTCAGGCATTTTTAGCGTATTTTCACGTGTTCTAGCACCATTCTTATTTATTCTTAACCATAGCTTACGTATTCTAGACCTTGCTAACCTTACGTATTCTAGACCCTGCTTTCATGACGTATTCCAAACCCGCAGTTACCTACTCTAAATCAGTCCTTTAGGTGTTCTATACCTGATACTTCATATTTTAAAGCTAATCATGCGTATTCTTAATATAATATTACGTAATGTATAACTGACACTTAGCATTTTGATCCCATCTATACATATTCTAGACTTTGCTTACGTTACTTGTTTAAATCTACGCTTTACATATTTCAACCCACACATACGTATTCAAATTCCACACTTACTTATGTAAATACCGCGTTTACGTATTCTAGGGCCAAGCTTAAGTATTCTTATCCCAAGCTTACGTATTCTAGACTCACGATTAGTTATTCTCCTCCCGCGCTTACGTATTCGAATATCACACTTGCGTGTTTTAATTTCATATTTACATATTCTAGACCCACGCTTACGTATTTCAATCCCACATTTAAGCATTCTAAACTTGACTTTCCTTATTCTGAACCTAATCTTTCGAAATCTAGAACCAAAACTTGCGTATTCTGCTTAGCAAGTAACAAAAACCAACTCACCGTATTCTAATATTTTGTTGGGAACGGACACTATGCCTAATCCAATTAAGAGTTCAAAATAAGTCGAACTATGTCTTTTATATATATATATATATATATATATATATATATATATATATATATATATATATATATATATATATATATATATATATATATATATATTTGTAAAAGGCTTCTATGACGAATATGTACAATTGTATGTAGAAAGATGTAATAAAATGGCAAGCATATATGTGTTTGTATGTAACATCCAGTCAACGGGGGGAGCAAGTCCTGATCAACGGGGAATAGGCGTCAGGAAGGACAGTCGACGGTAAAACTCTGAAATAATATCATACTTTGGTCTCCAAGAGGCTGGTGGAATACATGACCCTATATAAATATGGGATAAAGAGCCGAGGAGAAAAAATTTATTTATATGAAATACTCTTCCATAGGCTACTAAGTGTATACACAAACACATGCAAACACACATTTTAATTATTAGCATATATGGTAAGCTCTTTATCTCATCGGACACAATGAGTGCACCATAAGATGTGTGGTTAATAGTACAGCAGCATCTTTACAATATCGGTTTTTGTATCAATAAAAATAACTTTGTAAGGAGGGTTGATGAACCAAAGCAAACACTTGACTCTTTGTGGGAAGAAAATATATAGTAGGAGATTCCATGCTCCTTCGCTCCGACCCATTTAGTTGCATTCTATAACACGCAGGGGAACACGGAGGAAGTATTTTTGCCCACACACTGACTCACACATTCTCTAGTGTGTGTGTGTGTCTGTGTGTCTATATATATATATATATATATATATATATATATATATATATATATATATATATATATATATATATATATATATATATATATATATATATATATATATATATATATATATATATATATATATATATAACCTTTTTGCACTGTCCGGGATTCAAGCCGAAGGATACAATCTGTATAAAAAGGTGCGAGTCAACTTTACCACTGAAGGTATAAAAGGGAATCCTCTCAGCTAAGCTACTGTAGTTAGGGAATGCACATACTCTACTGAATGTCTATATTCATTCTACTCACCCTTCTCAACCTCAGTTGTGGTTAGTTTTCGAATGTAATTTAAAGCTATGTTATATTGGCCTCTACAGTAACCAAAGAAACACATTATTTATATATGAAAATATGAAACATTTTTACCCCAATCTGGGATTCGAAACTGGGACACAAAATCAGTTGGCAGCACCACTGCAGGTAAGTGAGAGAATATCCCCTAAGCTAAACCGTTGGACAAAAAAAAAAATTATTTCCATTTTGTACAATGGTTATTCAACATTAATAGTAACTTATAAGTAGACATGTAATTAAACTAATAAATAAGAGGGTTAGACATATAGTTAAATTAAATGTAGCTTTCATAGAAAATAATAATGCTGTAATAAAAATGTTAACAATAATGTTAATAATAAAGTAGTAAGTATGCCACTAGATACAGGATCGTTATTATCGGCATCAATTCCATATTTGTTTCCTTACAATGAGAATAATTAGTTCTTAATGAGCAGCAACTATTTGTCCAAAAGAAAACTATATAGTTTGCCTTTGAAAGCTGTGAAGGAGGATGCATTTTTAAGATGCTCTGGAATATTATTCCAGTGTGTTGGCCCTTTGATAGTGATCATCTTTGAACCTGCTTCTGTGTTTGTTCTGTGAATAAAGAGCTCACTGCTCTGTCTTGTGTTGGTTCCCCTTATATCCCTGACTGTTTTTAAATCAAATAGCCAGCTAGGATAATGATGGTCCAAAATTTTGAATACAAAAACATAAATAGCATAAGCGACCTTATTTTCTGCCCGCAGCCACCCAAGTTTATTGAGAGCTGGTGTGATGTGGTCATATTTTCTTATTCCTCCCAGGGCAACTCGAGCTGCAAAATTAATAAGCTTCTGTATTCTGTTTATCTGAGTCTTAGTGGTAGCTCCCCAAACAGTTGTGCAGTAATTAATGTGACTTAGGGCTAGAGATTCAACAACAGTTATTCGAGTGGTAGTCTCAAAATTGTCTTTTATACGTGATAAGTACATTAATGTTCCTGTAACATTTTTGCATACTTTATCTATGTGGGAATCAAACAACATGTGGTTATCCAAGTGAATTCCTAGGTTTTTGACTGTTTTGCTAGGTGTGATAATATTGTCGCAAAAATTAATTGTTGTGTTTTCTGGAATTCGTGCTATGTGGAACCTTGAACCAATAAATATGCACTGTGTTTTACTTTCGTTAATTAACAGCCCAATTTCTTGGAAATAGGTTTTAATTTTTGACAGAGTGTTTTCTGCTCTTAAAGTTAGCTCTGGGAGATTATTAATATCACCACTAAGGAGTAGTTGAGTGTCATCTGTATATTGTACGACTAGACAGTCAGAAATGAAAGAAGATAGATCATTTACGTAAATGGAGAAGAGGATAGGACCAAGTACTGATCCCTGTGGAACACCAAATGATACATTTTTTGGCACAGAGATAATGTTGTTAAGACGTATGGACTATTTACGATTAGATAGATACTCGCTAAACCAGCTTGGATCAATATTTAAGTTAATACATTTGCTTAAAAGAATTTCATGGTTTACACTGTCGAAGGCTTTTGATAAGTCTAGTAATATAAGCAAAGATATTTTTTTCATATCTATATTATTATATATACTATTCGTAACTTTAAGCAGTGCAGTTTCCGTCGAGAGTTTTGGTCTGAAACCATGTTGGTTAATCGTTAGTAGTCTATTTGATTCTAAATATGACATAAGTTGGCATGCAACAATTTTTTCTAATATTTTAGAGAAAATGGGTAGCAGGGAAATGGGACGATAGTTTGTCACATCTTCTCTGTCCCCCTTTTTATGCAGAGGTATTACATGTGATATTTTCCAAGAGTCAGGAAACTTTTTAGTAACAATGGAAGTGTTCATAATAGTTAGAATATAGGATGCAATCATGGGTAGAGCATCTTTGATGAACTGAAATGGTATACCATCTGAACCATAAGAGCCAGAGTTTCTTAGGCTCTTTATGGTAAGAATTAGGGTAGCACAATCGATAGGATTTATCTTGAAGTACTCTCTAGTGTTTTCATTGGAAGAATTGTCATTTAAGCAATTACTCATATTCACTGAGTTGATGTTTTCTTGAGTTTTTTCATATGTATTTTTGCCAACGTTAGCAAAATAGTTATTAAAGTTATCTGCTTTGTCTTTCAACTCCGTAATATTTTCATAACTTTCTGAGGTACTCTTTTCATTTGGTATCATGCTTCTTATCACTTTCCAAAGTCTATGCTCATTTAACTCTCCCTTCCCAACCTCACTTGTGGTTATTTTTCGCATCTAATTCAAATCACTTTTACATAGAAATCTACTATGAGCAAATAAACACATTAAACATGAAAACAAAACAATTTTGTTTCAGGCCGAAATTCGAACCTAGAACACAATCTGTAGGCAGAGGCGCTATCAACTGTACCAACTTCAAAAGTACAGCTAATAGCACCTTTGTGTCCTAGGTTCGAATCTCAGCCAGAGGCAAAATATGTATCATGTTTTCACATATAATAATTTATATATATATATATATATATATATATATATATATATATATATATATATATATATATATATATATATATATATGTACGTACGTACGTACGTACATACACGCACGCGCGCACGCACGCACGCACGCACGCACGCACGCACACACACACACACACACACACACACACACACACACACACACACACACACACACACACACACACACACACACACACACACACACACACACACACACACACACACACACACACACACACACACACACACACACACACACACACACACAGAGAGAGAGAGAGAGAGAGAGAGAGAGAGAGAGAGAGAGAGAGAGAGAGAGAGAGAGAGAGAGAGAGAGAGAGAGAGAGAGAGAGAGAGAGAGAGAGAGTTTTGATAAGCTTGGAAATCCCGCGTTTTCCTCGACTGCATTTTCAACTCCTTAAAATCTCTTATCATCCCGAAGACGGGATATTAAGCCTTGCAGTGTTCTCTTCAAATGTTTATAAAATTAGAAAGACTAAATTTTTTTTTTTAAAGTTTCTTCTTCTCCTTACTTTCGATTCTATCGTCCTCCATGCTTCGGATTTTTTTTTAACTATTATTTCCATTGTCCCTTCCTCCTTTTCTTTTTTCCTTCATTAACACTTTCCTCCCTTTTTTCCACTCTATCTCCCACTCTTTACACTTCTCAGGTTATTTTTCTTCTTCTTCTTCTTCTTATTATTATTATTATTATTATTATTATTATTATTATTATTATTATTATTATTATTATTGCTATTATTATTATTATTATTATTATTATTATTATTATTATTATTATTATTATTATTATTAAAATTATTATTATTATTATTATTATTATTATTATTATTATTATTATTATTATTATTATTATTATTATTATTATATTAATATTATTATTATTATTATTATTATAATTATTATCATTATTATTATTATTATTAATATCATTATTACTCTTTTCTCTCTCTTCCTTCATGTTAGAGCTGGAGGATGATTGATGGGGGGGAGAAGAGAAATGAAAACTTTTTGGAATAGTTTTTGAGCTCTTCGTGATTTATCAAACAAATAATTTCACAACCTGATTTCTGTAAAATATATGTTACACATACATACAAACATGATAAATTTCTTAATTTATTAATAAATTTATTTCTATCCTTTTCATAATTAATTCTGCTAAATTTGGCTGTGGTTGATATAATTACTTTTTGCTTTATAATAATTTAAAAAACTTTGCGGAAGGCAAGTTCATAACTGCATTATGAGATTAGTTTATGCCCGTTTTAAAGTAATCTTCATGGCCGGATGGTAAAGCACGTGACTTTGATTCGTCAGGTCGTCGGTTCAAGGCCCACCAAGGCCTGAGGTGAGAAAGGGCATTCACTCAGGGCAACGGTAGCATTTGCTAAAATTAGAGTCCTTCTAAAGAAGGCACCGTCCTAGCCCTTACTAGGAAAGGAAGTCCGTGACGTAAAACCAGATTATAGTCACATCTGTATAGAAAAGATATCAAAATTTGCTGGTCCTAAATACGCTATTTAAATATTATAATAATAATAATAATAATAATAATATTAATAATAATAATAATAATAATTTAAATAATAATTTTAATAATGATAATAATAACAATAATAATAATTATAATAATAATAATAATAATAATAATAATAATAATAATAATAATAATAATAATAATAATAAAACATAATACTTATAATAATAATAATAGTAATAATAATAATAATAATAATAATAATAATAATAATAATAATAATTATTATTATTATTATATCTGATATCCGTTTGTCTCTGGGAAATCTTAGTCTTATAATAAACTGAAGGGCAAGAACGGTCCAAGCAAACATCGTAGAACATATTTAATTAATCTCCTTATAATACATCACAACACAACGTTTCAAACATCCACTGTGTTCATAATCATGTACCTATGAAAGAGTGAAAAAGAATATATACTTAAGCAGTTACTCTAAATAAACACAATTATAGTTGTAAAAAAAAGGTAAAATATATATATACAGGACATTCACACAAGTTAATGAAAATTACATATATCTAAATGTATGTAGAATTAAAAAGAAACACTTTCACACTAATAAAATTTGTTTTACAAAATTCTGAGAGGGTAACATGAGCCATCTTTGTTTAATTTAGGATTAGATTTTGAAATAAATAATGACTCTGCTATCCTGATTTCATTTTCGCTTTTTCCTCTGTATATAATTTTGAAATCATTTATACTGAAATTGCACTTACAGATATTAGAACAGTGTTCTCGAATGCTTGAGTTTACTGGAGCTGACAATGGTTTTCCAGTACGACAAGATGACCCGTGGTGTTCGTGGTATCTAACCAATACACATTTCTTAGTTGAGCCAACATATGCTAGTTGGCATTTGGGGCAGTTAAATTGATAAACTACCATCGAACAAAACGAGTCAGGTAACTTGTCCTTATGGATTACATAATTTTTAAGTTTATGGTTGTTATAAAATAAAATGAATGGTTTAATATGAGGGTAGTATCTGTAAAATATTGTAGTTAATTGCTTTTTTAGGTAATGGTTTAAATTATCATTAAAGTATGGCAATTTTATATACATCTGCATCTTTTTAGGACCCTCTTTAACAAGTTTGGGGCAGAAAATCTTATTAAGAAAATTTCTAAGATGTTTATAAAATATGTTGGGTGGATATCCATTTGCAACAAAGAAATCAAGTAGGAAATCTATTTCATTGTGAAAATTAATATAAGTGGAAGATAATCTATATGCTCTATATAACAATGTACAAAATGAATTATGTTTAAAATTTTCGTAGCAACAGCTTATGAAATTTACGCCAAGTCCAGAAAATGATGGTTTTCTGTAAATGCTTATATCTAATTTGTTATTTTGTCTCATAATTAGCATATCTAGAAACGAGATTTTATTATCATTCTCAACCTCCATTGTAAACTTTATTTTATTATGTTTGTCGTTCATATAGTTAAAAAACTTTTGGGCATGTTCTTGTTTTCTAAAGATCACAAACGTATCATCAACGTATCTTTTATAAAAAGTAGGTTTGAACTCTTCAGGACAATCATTTAACCAGGATGTTTCATGAAAACATAAAAATATGTTGGATAATGTAGCAGATAATGGACATCCCATTGCCAATCCGTTAGTTTGTTTGTAGTAATTGTCGTTGAACAAGAAATATGAGTCTCCCACGGCTAAATTCAGCATTTTCTTGAACAACGAACGGTCCATGCCCCGAAAACTATTGTCGTTCTCATACATCAGATTGGTAGCGACGTCTACAGCTTCACTAACAGGTACATTAGTGTAGAGAGACGTGATGTCAAGGCTAACAATGAATGCATTGTCATCTAATCTTAAGTCTTTTACGTCATTGAAAAATTCAAATGAATTCGACAATGAGTAATTGTTCACAGTGAGATGTTCTAGATGAGGTACGAGAAATTTTGATAAATTATAATTAAAAGTCTTGAATGATGAGAGTACAGGACGGAGGGGAATATTCACTTTGTGCAGTTTTGGTAATCCATACATAATTCCTGGATTGGAGCCTGATGCATATATTGATCTGTACTCCTCATCTGATATGCATGTCTTTTGATATATTTGTTTTAAAAACCTGTTAAGTTTATCCTCCAGTAACAAATTATTTTTCATTATATTTACATTAGTGATTCTCTCAAATGTTGCAGTATCACTCAAAATGTCACCCATTTTATTCAAATAGTCCTCCTTGTTTAAGATAACCACTCCTCTGACTTTATCTGGTTTGCAAATTATGATATTTTTGGATTGTCTAAGTCGCTTGAGTAACATAAAATCAGATTTGTTAAACAAGCTATTTCTTGCATCTGCATTATTTCGGGATTTATTTAAAATATCATTGTGCAGGGCTTTTATATTGGCAGTTACTTCTTCAAAGGTACAGTTTTCTCCAATAGGTTGTGGTTTCAATCTATCTAATAACAACTCAGAAAATACAGTTAACTCAAGATTAGATCTTTTGGCTGGAAGACAATGATCTAAACCCAAAGAGAGTAACCATTGCTCACGTTTACTAAATGACTTATTAGATAAATTATGAATTACATTATTAGGACATACACTGGGAGGATTATAAAATGCACCCAAACGATATAATTTATACACATGAGTAGTAGAGGTACGGTATTTGAAAGTATCCACATTTTTATGAATAAAATATAGCACATGATTTAGATCTATAAATGATAAAACACTTTTGACATCATTATAAGCTTGCATAAGATAGTTGAAAGCAGAAAAGACTATCTTATGCAAGCTTATAATGATGTCAAAAGTGTTTTATCATTTATAGATCTAAATCATGTGCTATATTTTATTCATAAAAATGTGGATACTTTCAAATACCGTACCTCTACTACTCATGTGTATAAATTATATCGTTTGGGTGCATTTTATAATCCTCCCAGTGTATGTCCTAATAATGTAATTCATAATTTATCTAATAAGTCATTTAGTAAACGTGAGCAATGGTTACTCTCTTTGGGTTTAGATCATTGTCTTCCAGCCAAAAGATCTAATCTTGAGTTAACTGTATTTTCTGAGTTGTTATTAGATAGATTGAAACCACAACCTATTGGAGAAAACTGTACCTTTGAAGAAGTAACTGCCAATATAAAAGCCCTGCACAATGATATTTTAAATAAATCCCGAAATAATGCAGATGCAAGAAATAGCTTGTTTAACAAATCTGATTTTATGTTACTCAAGCGACTTAGACAATCCAAAAATATCATAATTTGCAAACCAGATAAAGTCAGAGGAGTGGTTATTTTAAACAAGGAGGACTATTTGAATAAAATGGGTGACATTTTGAGTGATACTGCAACATTTGAGAGAATCACTAATGTAAATATAATGAAAAATAATTTGTTACTGGAGGATAAACTTAACAGGTTTTTAAAACAAATATATCAAAAGACATGCATATCAGATGAGGAGTACAGTTCAATATATGCATCAGGCTCCAATCCAGGAATTATGTATGGATTACCAAAACTGCACAAAGTGAATATTCCCCTCCGTCCTGTACTCTCATCATTCAAGACTTTTAATTATAATTTATCAAAATTTCTCGTACCTCATCTAGAACATCTCACTGTGAACAATTACTCATTGTCGAATTCATTTGAATTTTTCAATGACGTAAAAGACTTAAGATTAGATGACAATGCATTCATTGTTAGCCTTGACATCACGTCTCTCTACACTAATGTACCTGTTAGTGAAGCTGTAGACGTCGCTACCAATCTGATGTATGAGAACGACAATAGTTTTCGGGGCATGGACCGTTCGTTGTTCAAGAAAATGCTGAATTTAGCCGTGGGAGACTCATATTTCTTGTTCAACGACAATTACTACAAACAAACTAACGGATTGGCAATGGGATGTCCATTATCTGCTACATTATCCAACATATTTTTATGTTTTCATGAAACATCCTGGTTAAATGATTGTCCTGAAGAGTTCAAACCTACTTTTTATAAAAGATACGTTGATGATACGTTTGTGATCTTTAGAAAACAAGAACATGCCCAAAAGTTTTTTAACTATATGAACGACAAACATAATAAAATAAAGTTTACAATGGAGGTTGAGAATGATAATAAAATCTCGTTTCTAGATATGCTAATTATGAGACAAAATAACAAATTAGATATAAGCATTTACAGAAAACCATCATTTTCTGGACTTGGCGTAAATTTCATAAGCTGTTGCTACGAAAATTTTAAACATAATTCATTTTGTACATTGTTATATAGAGCATATAGATTATCTTCCACTTATATTAATTTTCACAATGAAATAGATTTCCTACTTGATTTCTTTGTTGCAAATGGATATCCACCCAACATATTTTATAAACATCTTAGAAATTTTCTTAATAAAATTTTCTGCCCCAAACTTGTTAAAGAGGGTCCTAAAAAGATGCAGATGTATATAAAATTGCCATACTTTAATGATAATTTAAACCATTACCTAAAAAAGCAATTAACTACAATATTTTACAGATACTACCCTCATATTAAACCATTCATTTTATTTTATAACAACCATAAACTTAAAAATTATGTAATCCATAAGGACAAGTTACCTGACTCGTTTTGTTCGATGGTAGTTTATCAATTTAACTGCCCCAAATGCCAACTAGCATATGTTGGCTCAACTAAGAAATGTGTATTGGTTAGATACCACGAACACCACGGGTCATCTTGTCGTACTGGAAAACCATTGTCAGCTCCAGTAAACTCAAGCATTCGAGAACACTGTTCTAATATCTGTAAGTGCAATTTCAGTATAAATGATTTCAAAATTATATACAGAGGAAAAAGCGAAAATGAAATCAGGATAGCAGAGTCATTATTTATTTCAAAATCTAATCCTAAATTAAACAAAGATGGCTCATGTTACCCTCTCAGAATTTTGTAAAACAAATTTTATTAGTGTGAAAGTGTTTCTTTTTAATTCTACATACATTTAGATATATGTAAATTTCATTAACTTGTGTGAATGTCCTGTATATATATATTTTCCTTTTTTTTACAACTATAATTGTGTTTATTTAGAGTAACTGCTTAAGTATATATTCTTTTTCACTCTTTCATAGGTACATGATTATGAACACAGTGGATGTTTGAAACGTTGTGTTGTGATGTATTATAAGGAGATTAATTAAATATGTTCTACGATGTTTGCTTGGACCGTTCTTGCCCTTCAATTTAGGACCAGCAAATTTTGATATCTTTTCTATACAGATGTGACTATAATCTGGTTTTACGTCACGGACTTCCTTTCCTAGTAAGGGCTAGGACGGTGCCTTCTTTAGAAGGACTCTAATTTTAGCAAATGCTACCGTTGCCCTGAGTGAATGCCCTTTCTCACCTCAGGCCTTGGTGGGCCTTGAACCGACGACCTGACGAATCAAAGTCACGTGCTTTACCATCCGGCCATGAAGATTACTTTAAAACGGGCATAAACTAATCTCATAATGCAGTTATGAACTTGCCTTCCGCAAAGTTTTTTAAATTATTATAAAGCAAAAAGTAATTATATCAACCACAGCCAAATTTAGCAGAATTAATTATGAAAAGGATAGAAATAAATTTATTAATAAATTAAGAAATTTATCATGTTTGTATGTATGTGTAACATATATTTTACAGAAATCAGGTTGTGAAATTATTTGTTTGATAAATCACGAAGAGCTCAAAAACTATTCCAAAAAGTTTTCATTTCTCTTCTCCCCCCCATCAATCATCCTCCAGCTCTAACATGAAGGAAGAGAGAGAAAAGAGTAATAATGATATTAATAATAATAATAATAATGATAATAATTATAATAATAATAATAATAATAATATTAATATAATAATAATAATAATAATAATAATAATAATAATAATAATAATAATAATAATAATAATAATAATAATAATTTTAATAATAATAATAATAATAATAATAATAATAATAATAATAATAATAATAATAATAATAGCAATAATAATAATAATAATAATAATAATAATAATAATAATAATAATAATAATAATAATAAGAAGAAGAAGAAGAAGAAAAATAACCTGAGAAGTGTAAAGAGTGGGAGATAGAGTGGAAAAAAGGGAGGAAAGTGTTAATGAAGGAAAAAAGAAAAGGAGGAAGGGACAATGGAAATAATAGTTAAAAAAAAATCCGAAGCATGGAGGACGATAGAATCGAAAGTAAGTGAGAAGAAGAAACTTTAAAAAAAAAAATTTAGTCTTTCTAATTTTATAAACATTTGAAGAGAACACTGCAAGGCTTAATATCCCGTCTTCGGGATGATAAGAGATTTTAAGGAGTTGAAAATGCAGTCGAGGAAAACGCGGGATTTCCAAGCTTATCAAAACTCTCTCTCTCTCTCTCTCTCTCTCTCTCTCTCTCTCTCTCTCTCTCTCTCTCTCTCTCTCTCTCTCTCTCTCTCTCTCTCTCTCTCTCTCTCTCTCTCTCTCTCTCTCTCTCTCTCTCTCTCTCTGTGTGTGTGTGTGTGTGTGTGTGTGTGTGTGTGTGTGTGTGTGTGTGTGTGTGTGTGTGTGTGTGTGTGTGTGTGTGTGTGTGTGTGTGTGTGTGTGTGTGTGTGTGTGTGTGTGTGTTGTGTGTGTGTGTGTGTGTGTGTGTGTGTGTGTGTGTGTGTGTGTGTGTGTGTGTGTGTGTGCGTGCGTGCGTGCGTGCGTGCGTGCGTGCGCGCGTGCGTGTATGTACGTACGTACGTACGTACATATATATATATATATATATATATATATATATATATATATATATATATATATATATATATATATATATATATAAATTATTATATGTGAAAACATGATACATATTTTGCCTCTGGCTGAGATTCGAACCTAGGACACAAAGGTGCTATTAGCTGTACTTTTGAAGTTGGTACAGTTGATAGCGCCTCTGCCTACAGATTGTGTTCTAGGTTCGAATTTCGGCCTGAAACAAAATTGTTTTGTTTTCATGTTTAATGTGTTTATTTGCTCATAGTAGATTTCTATGTAAAAGTGATTTGAATTAGATGCGAAAAATAACCACAAGTGAGGTTGGGAAGGGAGAGTTAAATGAGCATAGACTTTGGAAAGTGATAAGAAGCATGATACCAAATGAAAAGAGTACCTCAGAAAGTTATGAAAATATTACGGAGTTGAAAGACAAAGCAGATAACTTTAATAACTATTTTGCTAACGTTGGCAAAAATACATATGAAAAAACTCAAGAAAACATCAACTCAGTGAATATGAGTAATTGCTTAAATGACAATTCTTCCAATGAAAACACTAGAGAGTACTTCAAGATAAATCCTATCGATTGTGCTACCCTAATTCTTACCATAAAGAGCCTAAGAAACTCTGGCTCTTATGGTTCAGATGGTATACCATTTCAGTTCATCAAAGATGCTCTACCCATGATTGCATCCTATATTCTAACTATTATGAACACTTCCATTGTTACTAAAAAGTTTCCTGACTCTTGGAAAATATCACATGTAATACCTCTGCATAAAAAGGGGGACAGAGAAGATGTGACAAACTATCGTCCCATTTCCCTGCTACCCATTTTCTCTAAAATATTAGAAAAAATTGTTGCATGCCAACTTATGTCATATTTAGAATCAAATAGACTACTAACGATTAACCAACATGGTTTCAGACCAAAACTCTCGACGGAAACTGCACTGCTTAAAGTTACGAATAGTATATATAATAATATAGATATGAAAAAAATATCTTTGCTTATATTACTAGACTTATCAAAAGCCTTCGACAGTGTAAACCATGAAATTCTTTTAAGCAAATGTATTAACTTAAATATTGATCCAAGCTGGTTTAGCGAGTATCTATCTAATCGTAAATAGTCCATACGTCTTAACAACATTATCTCTGTGCCAAAAAATGTATCATTTGGTGTTCCACAGGGATCAGTACTTGGTCCTATCCTCTTCTCCATTTACGTAAATGATCTATCTTCTTTCATTTCTGACTGTCTAGTCGTACAATATACAGATGACACTCAACTACTCCTTAGTGGTGATATTAATAATCTCCCAGAGCTAACTTTAAGAGCAGAAAACACTCTGTCAAAAATTAAAACCTATTTCCAAGAAATTGGGCTGTTAATTAACGAAAGTAAAACACAGTGCATATTTATTGGTTCAAGGTTCCACATAGCACGAATTCCAGAAAACACAACAATTAATTTTTGCGACAATATTATCACACCTAGCAAAACAGTCAAAAACCTAGGAATTCACTTGGATAACCACATGTTGTTTGATTCCCACATAGATAAAGTATGCAAAAATGTTACAGGAACATTAATGTACTTATCACGTATAAAAGACAATTTTGAGACTACCACTCGAATAACTGTTGTTGAATCTCTAGCCCTAAGTCACATTAATTACTGCACAACTGTTTGGGGAGCTACCACTAAGACTCAGATAAACAGAATACAGAAGCTTATTAATTTTGCAGCTCGAGTTGCCCTGGGAGGAATAAGAAAATATGACCACATCACACCAGCTCTCAATAAACTTGGGTGGCTGCGGGCAGAAAATAAGGTCGCTTATGCTATTTATGTTTTTGTATTCAAAATTTTGGACCATCATTATCCTAGCTGGCTATTTGATTTAAAAACAGTCAGGGATATAAGGGGAACCAACACAAGACAGAGCAGTGAGCTCTTTATTCACAGAACAAACACAGAAGCAGGTTCAAAGATGATCACTATCAAAGGGCCAACACACTGGAATAATATTCCAGAGCATCTTAAAAATGCATCCTCCTTCACAGCTTTCAAAGGCAAACTATATAGTTTTCTTTTGGACAAATAGTTGCTGCTCATTAAGAACTAATTATTCTCATTGTAAGGAAACAAATATGGAATTGATGCCGATAATAACGATCCTGTATCTAGTGGCATACTTACTACTTTATTATTAACATTATTGTTAACATTTTTATTACAGCATTATTATTTTCTATGAAAGCTACATTTAATTTAACTATATGTCTAACCCTCTTATTTATTAGTTTAATTACATGTCTACTTATAAGTTACTATTAATGTTGAATAACCATTGTACAAAATGGAAATAATTTTTTTTTTTGTCCAACGGTTTAGCTTAGGGGATATTCTCTCACTTACCTGCAGTGGTGCTGCCAACTGATTTTGTGTCCCAGTTTCGAATCCCAGATTGGGGTAAAAATGTTTCATATTTTCATATATAAATAATGTGTTTCTTTGGTTACTGTAGAGGCCAATATAACATAGCTTTAAATTACATTCGAAAACTAACCACAACTGAGGTTGAGAAGGGTGAGTAGAATGAATATAGACATTCAGTAGAGTATGTGCATTCCCTAACTACAGTAGCTTAGCTGAGAGGATTCCCTTTTATACCTTCAGTGGTAAAGTTGACTCGCACCTTTTTATACAGATTGTATCCTTCGGCTTGAATCCCGGACAGTGCAAAAAGGTTATATATATATATATATATATATATATATATATATATATATATATATATATATATATATATATATATATATATATATATATATATATATATATATATATATATATATATATATAGACACACAGACACACACACACACTAGAGAATGTGTGAGTCAGTGTGTGGGCAAAAATACTTCCTCCGTGTTCCCCTGCGTGTTATAGAATGCAACTAAATGGGTCGGAGCGAAGGAGCATGGAATCTCCTACTATATATTTTCTTCCCACAAAGAGTCAAGTGTTTGCTTTGGTTCATCAACCCTCCTTACAAAGTTATTTTTATTGATACAAAAACCGATATTGTAAAGATGCTGCTGTACTATTAACCACACATCTTATGGTGCACTCATTGTGTCCGATGAGATAAAGAGCTTACCATATATGCTAATAATTAAAATGTGTGTTTGCATGTGTTTGTGTATACACTTAGTAGCCTATGGAAGAGTATTTCATATAAATAAATTTTTTCTCCTCGGCTCTTTATCCCATATTTATATAGGGTCATGTATTCCACCAGCCTCTTGGAGACCAAAGTATGATATTATTTCAGAGTTTTACCGTCGACTGTCCTTCCTGACGCCTATTCCCCGTTGATCAGGACTTGCTCCCCCCGTTGACTGGATGTTACATACAAACACATATATGCTTGCCATTTTATTACATCTTTCTACATACAATTGTACATATTCGTCATAGAAGCCTTTTACAAATATATATATATATATATATATATATATATATATATATATATATATATATATATATATATATATATATATATATATATATATAAAAGACATAGTTCGACTTATTTTGAACTCTTAATTGGATTAGGCATAGTGTCCGTTCCCAACAAAATATTAGAATACGGTGAGTTGGTTTTTGTTACTTGCTAAGCAGAATACGCAAGTTTTGGTTCTAGATTTCGAAAGATTAGGTTCAGAATAAGGAAAGTCAAGTTTAGAATGCTTAAATGTGGGATTGAAATACGTAAGCGTGGGTCTAGAATATGTAAATATGAAATTAAAACACGCAAGTGTGATATTCGAATACGTAAGCGCGGGAGGAGAATAACTAATCGTGAGTCTAGAATACGTAAGCTTGGGATAAGAATACTTAAGCTTGGCCCTAGAATACGTAAACGCGGTATTTACATAAGTAAGTGTGGAATTTGAATACGTATGTGTGGGTTGAAATATGTAAAGCGTAGATTTAAACAAGTAACGTAAGCAAAGTCTAGAATATGTATAGATGGGATCAAAATGCTAAGTGTCAGTTATACATTACGTAATATTATATTAAGAATACGCATGATTAGCTTTAAAATATGAAGTATCAGGTATAGAACACCTAAAGGACTGATTTAGAGTAGGTAACTGCGGGTTTGGAATACGTCATGAAAGCAGGGTCTAGAATACGTAAGGTTAGCAAGGTCTAGAATACGTAAGCTATGGTTAAGAATAAATAAGAATGGTGCTAGAACACGTGAAAATACGCTAAAAATGCCTGAAATTAGCTAGACTAAGCATATTTGAGGTTACGTTTAGAATAAAAATATTGGATCTCGAATATGAAAAATAGTATTAGAACATGAGTGAGTTGAGAATAAGTAAGAGTTAGCTAGGTGAGAATACCTGAGCGTAGATTTCAAATGCGAAAGGTCAAGTTTAGAATAAGTAAGTGTGGATTTAGACTACGTTAAGAGAGGGCTTAGCACACGTATGTTAACTTGGTCAAGAAATTGGAGTTTACAGTTTTCTACCGTTGGTTGAACACAGTCAGTGGAAGGTTATCATAAAGTTAACAAAATGGGATATTCAAGGTTTAACTGTAATAATATTTGTCTCAAATACATGTACGGTTGTTGTATTTTTTAGCATTTGATCTTAATTTTCAGAAAATTGCAATCAAATTTATAATGATTAACGTTAGGGGCAACCCAAGTTAGGTTTCGTTGGGATAGGTTGATATTTTTAGACACTACGCATTGTGTATAAAACCCAAAATAAGCCAAACCGTATTTTTTAGCTTTATTTAATAGAGACCGTATGAGGGAAGGACTACTCCCTGCCTGTGCTGATAGGACACACCGTATCCGGGATGTTGTACGGCAGTGCTGTATCCGTATGCGGCTCCAAGAGAAGGATATCCGTATCCTCCTAAGAATCCGGGATCAGCTGCACGCTTACCAATAGTATGATGGTAAGAATGAACGGATGCACTGGAAGCATATGGGTTGAGATGTCCGTATCCGTATCCGATAGGTGCAACATTGTATCCGTATCCGTAACTGAGGGGTGAATATCCGTAGGTAGGGAGAAATCCGGGCTCAGCCTCGGCCTCGGCCTCACGTTTGTGAATGGAATGAAGGTTACTGTGGACGTAAGATCTGCCGCCGTATGGATGGTAAGCTACACCGGTTCCGTATCCGAGTCCCCGGCCAAAACCAAGTCCGTGTCCAAATCCGTATGGTCCGTACCGGAAACCGGGCTCAGGATTAGCTTCGCGCTTCTGTTCTGCTGCCACGAAGGCAACCAACAACAACACGACCTGGAATGTAAAAATGCCATGAATTAGGAATAGGAGAGGTAAATATATTATACAATATAATATATAATTTTAACACGAATAGTCCTTTTTTAAGATAGAAGAACGGGTTTAAGATGATACTACTACTACTACTACCACTACTGCTATCAATAATAATAATAATAATAATAATAATAATAATAATAATAATAATAATAATAATAATAATAATAATAATAATACTAATAATAATACTACTAATAATAATAATAATAATGATGATGATGATGATGATAATGATGATGATGATGACAATAATGCTAATAATAAAAGAATGAGAAAGCGAAAAGAAGAAAACCTACAGTAGAGTTGATGCATAATTTATATACTATACAAAAATATATAAGTATACAATATGGAGCTTTTGTTTTGCATTGAAAACATCTTCAAATAGGCTGTAAACATTCCGTTAAGATGTCACCTGCACCTTTTGTGCGCCCTCGCGCGCGCGCGTGTGTGTGTGTGTGTGTGTGAGTGCGACTGATATTTACTTGTAATATGGAGAGAACGTCTTAACTTCGCCTTCTGCCGCCTGCATGAAAGAATCTGGCATAAATCTGTAATGACCTCAGGTCATTACAGATTTATTATCTCTTGACCTGAGATGTCATGGGTCGTCGATTCATTTGTCGCGTTGTAGTGTCAACATCACCCTTACATCATCTTCCTCCTCCATCAAGAAGAGTTTGACTATTATTGCAGTATATCCAACTATTTTAGAAAGTGTGGAAGAAGATTCTCCCTCAATCCCCCAACTCCAGCCTGTCATCGTTCATTCCCATTCGAATGGGGATTCAAAGTGATGCATAAAACGGTAAACAGCACCATGGGATAGAAATTCCCAAATTCCTTATTTGATACAGAAATACACAAACACACGCACATATCAACACTAGAAACACTCATAGCTTTAAAGATAGATAAATATCATTTAATCAGAAGAGTGAACAGGGGACGAGGAGTCACAGACATATAGTTCTTCTTTAAAGTAAGCACAAACTGGTAAATAAAGTAAGAAACTGACCATGAGACGGGGAAGTACTTGCACGAGACTCTTTTCCAAGAGGGCATTTGGTTATAAACATACGGTCATTTAGAAAAATATTCAGTTTCCAGTAAAGATGAATTTATATATCAGTAAAAAAGTGACAAGGAGACGGGGAACGCTACCCCAAAGTTCTTTTAACTCATAAGAAAATTTGGTATTATTACACCGAAAGGTTTCTCAATACGCAAATTATTCATAGTTTTAAGAGAAGATATAAGAATAAGAAAAAACTGACCAGGAAACGGGGAAGCACTAGCATAAAATTTATATAACTATGGAACACAAATTGGTATTAATACCGAATAGGCTTTCAGTACTAAATTCACTAATAAATAAATATTATTATATCAGTTACTCTGAAATGAAAGTCAGTACCATATATATATATATATATATATATATATATATATATATATATATATATATATATATATATATATATATATATATATATATATATATATATATATATATATATATAATTTTTTTTTTTAATTGGAAAATTGACCAAGAGACGGGGCATCACGAACATAAAGCTTTTTTAGCCCATTAAATGATACATAGATGATTACGCTCAGAAGTATGTCAGTATTGATTTTATTATTAAATGTATATTGGTCGTGAAACTGACTAGGAGACCGGGAATTACGATGTTAAGGGTCTGTTCCCATGAACACAAATAGGTAATTACACTTTAAAAGATGTCATCACGACATTAATATATAAATATATATTAGTTATTCTGGAAGCTGACCAGAAGACGGGGAATCACAAGGATAAGGCTCTTTTCCCTTAAACACAAAGTAAAATAAAAGCAAGAATGTTTTTACCAGAATCCTCATGGTTTCTTCTGTAGGAGTAGAAGCAGCAGGCGGTGTAGACAAATCGGCGGCAGCTGTAGGAGCTACTTCTGCAGTAAGCACTTAAATGCTTCTTACGATACAATTGTCATCTGAGGGCGTTTATATATATTTCTATAAATACAGCGTAGCCATGGGCGTTGCAGGATCTGCCACGCCCTTCATACATAGAGAGAGAGAGAATTATTAGAACGGCCTTTACCTTCAACCAACTTCGGGAGTTTTTTTCCAATTTTCTGTATTAATTTTAGCACAGAGACACAAGCGCACAGACAGACAAACTTTTGATTTCTTTAGTTCCAGTTCTATTTTTTGTTTTTGTTTTGTTTTTGTTTTTTTTATCGTATATATATACAGACAATAAAAAAAACAAACAAACACAGACGGAAAAAAACAGACGGATAAAGGGAGATTTGCGGAGCGGAAACAATAGGAGATATTTTTCGTGTCATGAGTCGATTTTATTGTCTTTGTTTCTTATTACTAGAGTTTTGTTTTTAATAGGTATCGTGGTCGTGAAATTCCGGAAAAATATCTATTCTATTTTGATCTCAAGTACGATAATAGCCAATTAGTTTCACTCTCTATGATATATATATATATCTATATATATATATATATATATATATATATATATATATATATATATATATATATATATATATATATATATATATATATATATATATATATATATATATATCTCCTCCTGAGGGGGACCAAGAGTACCTCCTCTGTGCTCCCTTGTGTTTCTTAAAAGTCGAATAAATGGAGAAGAGCGTGTGTGCACTTAATTCCCACAAAGCGTCAAGATATTTGCTTTAACTTTGCCTCCTTCCTTAGTAGAAGGGATATAGCTTTTGTGTGTGTGTGTATATATATATATATATATATATATATATATATATATATATATATATATATATATATATATATATATATATATATATATATATATTAATTTTATCACAGTTTTTCAAAATAACCAAAGCAAATATTCATTTTCAATATTTCTTTGTAAAACACCTAACGAGAATTATTTATATGTTTTACAATGGAAGTTATGCGATTTTTCAGCAACTCAAAGTAAAACAAATTACGTTGCTCTATGTTAATGAAAATATTTTATCGATATTTTCGAAGATCATATCTCACCCTAGCAACTAGTGGCGACTCCGCTGACTGATAGAGTGTCTTATAAAAACTCGTCTTCCTCTAAATAAAAAAGGCATGATGTCCCTTATATGGGGAGGGTTGGCCGAGTCAAAGCAAAAAACTTCACCCTTTGTGGGAAGAAAATTCAGAGGAGGGGACTCTCAGCTCCCTCGCTCCTCCCCATTTAGTGACTCTTGCAACACGTAGGGAGCACTGAGGAAGTAGTCTTTCCCCCCCCCATCCTCATACATTGTTTGATTCATAAGATATTAAAAAAAAGAGCATCCAGCCCCTAAAATTATGCGATGCTAACAAAACTGTATTACCATTTCTCTCGAAAACTCTATCCCACCAAAGTCTTCAGTAGGACAGACACCCCTGTTACCTCGTCAGACTGAGTGAGTTAACCATTTGAACTCCGATAATGTCAAAAATAAAGAGAAAAAAATGAAAATTTTCTCTCACCTTCTATTGTATTTTAGGCAAATGAAAGTATTTTTCTACTTTTTCTCAAGGACCACACCTCAATTGAACCTTCATTGGCATTAAAAGAATGATAGAAACTAACGTCGTCTTGGCAGACTTCGTGAGTTCACCAATAGAAATATGGATTTTCGATTAGAGCATATACATAACCAATCACCCTTTCTTAACAAGCCATGTATCTCAAGTCTTAACATTTAATTTATGCTCATGACAGTGTTTTACAAAGTCTTTCATCATAGATTATAAATTTTTCATTCTCAGTGACA
>JAXCGZ010012208.1:25000-32500 GCA_037179515.1 Halocaridina rubra | reverse complement strand
TATATATATATATATATATATATATATATATATATATATATAAATATATATATATATATATATATATATATATATATATATATATATATATATATATATATATATATATATATATATATATATTATACACGCACACACACAAGGGCCATTATCCCCTTTATAAGGATTTGGTCGATGCTGAACAAACCCTTGAAACCGCTGGTGGAAAATGCAGAGGATGGGTTTTCAACTCCCTTCGAGCCGCCACATTTAGTAGTCTTTTACGATACGCAGGGAAACATGGAGAAAGTATTCTCGTCGCCACAACCCCAGGCTAAGAAAGAAGACAGTGCAAAGTAAGAGTGAATAAGACATAGGAGGCGCAGGCCACAGACCACTCAGCTCCCTACTTGAACTGAGCCAACCCATTACAATATATATATGTGTGTGTGTGTGTGTGTGTGTTATTGTATATATTTATGACTAGTTTTTTTGCACTTCAAGCAAATTGGTGCAAAGCTGCAACACTGCAATATATAATAATTATTGTAACTACTGTGTAATTAGGGAAAAATGTTTCCTGGATAATTTCATTACTATTCCTCCTCTTTTTATTAAAAGAGGATGGCAGGAATTCTTTTCATAGTTTAATTGCCTCATCACTAATGCATATTTGTCTATTTTTGGCAGTATATCTACTTAAACACATACGAATTATTTTCATTTTCTGGGAGGTATGCTTGTGTGTAGGAAGTATAGTTAGCATGAATGTGCATACATTTAAAATTTATGAGAGACATAAAGTTAGAATACGCCGTCCGAAGAGACAATTGAGAATTAAAAGGAAGAGAATAGTTGCGTTGTTCATATGATAGTCCTTGTGAGCTCAATAAACTCGTGAGAAACCTTTAGATGGTGTTGGATAAAGAGTGGAACAATATTTTGACTATATCGAGGGTATAAGTCTGTCTTGCACCTCTTGACAGAATTAAAGAATACTAAGAGGAAAAAAGTTTCCAAGAAAATTCTCTCTCTCTCTCTCTCTCTCTCTCTCTCTCTCTCTCTCTCTCTCTCTCTCTCTCTCTCTCTCTCTCTCTCTCTCTCTCTCTCTCTCTCTCTCTCTCTCTCTCACACACACACACACACACACACACACACACACACACACACACACACACACACCATTTATAGTTAGGGGCAATAAACTCTTGGCTAACAATTTCTCTTTTAGAGATCCTGATGTTTTCCTGTCCACCTTCGTAAGACACGACGCGGGGGTTTGCCTTCCATGTATTTTTCCCTTTGTCATTTGTTTGTTTGGTTGGATTTGTTTCTTTCTTAATCAAGTTGGTCCGTTTCTTGGTTTATTTGAGATTTATTCAGTTTTTATTGGATAATTTTTTTTTTTATTTTTGCTTAATATTTAGTTATTGCATAGCAGATGAAACCTCTCTCACATTGCTGTTGCTAAATATACACCTATAAAGGTATAGGCGGCTAAATTCATTGGTATAAAGAGAGAGAGAGAGAAAGAGAGAGAGAGAGAGAGAGAGAGGAGAGAGAGAGAGAGAGAGAGAGAGAGAGAGGAGAGAGAGAGAGAGAAAGAGAGAGAGAGAGAGAGAGAGAGAGAAACAGATTTGAGAATGGGAAAAGCTAGAGGACTTAAGCGAAGAACAGAAATATGTTATGATGAACATTGTTAGCCGATTAGGAAAAGATAAACTCGTAACAGCAGCTACTTAGTAGAGGAAGAGAGTAGGTCTTAAGAACATTTGCAGCTTTCCAGGTAAGTGCGGACGAAGAGGATGGCTCCTAAGATGTTGTGGTAGGTGGCGTAAGGAATGGGAGGGGTGTATATGGAGGGGTCGACCTCCCCCTTCGCATTGTCTCCTGGATATGGACCATTAAGTGTGGGATTCTCATAATTGTGGGTTGATATTATCCCCTAGAATGGTTTAGCTGCATGAGATATTAGTGGATTCAGCATACGGATATGGTGGGACTTCTTTTGTCGCGTATGACTTTCTCTCTCTCTCTATCTATCTATCTATCTATCTATCTATCTATCTATCTATATATATATATATATATATATATATATATATATATATATATATATATATATATATATATATATATATATTATATATATATATATATATATATATATATATTATATATATATATATATATATAGATAGATAGATAGATAGATAGATAGATATATCGTACGTTATCAATCATGTTTTGAATCTTGAACGTCATAACCTTGATGTTTGTTTATCTTTAATATATATATTTGATTTATTTATGTAACTTCACAAGATTATGACCCATTTATTTACTAGCTTTGAATTTTTCCATAATGCTTTTCTTAAAAAGGCAACAAAAAAGCGAAGGAATGCTTACATTTTGTGTAAATGGAGATAATTTGTTTGTTATATTTATTTGTCAATTATATTAGAGTATAGAGAGAAAGAATGACCGAGGCTGGCACTGTGGCCTGCTTAGCAACTAATGCATATTTTTAATGATGTTTATTTTGCTGTGAAGATCTCTATCTATATACATGAGCCATTTTTCCCCTTATAAAGGAGAGTGGCTGAGTCAAGGTAAATACTCCGACTCTTTGAGAAAAGAAAATGTACTGAAGGGATTCCCAGTCCCCTCGCTCCGCCCCATTTAGCCGACTCTTATGACACGCAGGGGAACACGGAGGAAGTATTCTGTGAAGATAGTTTTCTTAAAGCCAATGATTTTTTGCTGAATTTATTGAAAGTAAAAGTCAAATATATGAACATTATATTGATTCTCATGGAGATGGAAACATAACACGTGACTTCAAAGTGACAGATATACAAGGAGGAATACAATGCCAATGTTACTAATGCATTATATTCACGTAGTATATATGCCAAGAATATTCTGCAACCACGCTGTAAGAAATCTTCGTTAAGAGATTTATTCTGATATTAGTCATTTACATTTTGGAGACTTTATAACTGTTTTCCTTTTTTGATGTCGGCTACCCCCCAATTAAAGGGGGAAACAGCCAAGGTATATGTATGTAATGATAACACCATGTGAAAAAAATCTAGTTATAAGCATTGCAATTCAACAATAAAGCCTACGTGTCCTAATGTGTTATTCTTAAAATATTTAACAAAATGCCATTATCATATATTAATGCATTTTTCAATTGTGGAAAAGATTGAGGTTTGCCTCCTACATCAGTCAAAAAGTTTAATCAAAAATTATAATGGGGTAGAGGAAGCAATGTCCAGTTCTTCAGTGAAAAAGGAAAAGTGCGGACTGTTGGAGAATAGAGTTGTAAAGGTTGAGAACCCACCGTCCCATATTCCCCATAGTAGCTTGGCGCCATACACCCATTCAATGATATCTTTAGTGTTGATATTTGAGCAATTATATAGAGCATATCTTTTATTAACAAGGTGAATACAAGAGTTCTTATCGCTTGGTTGACAACGATGACACTCGTGGTTTCTGCCTACTTGACTACGTAGGGGAAGAATTCTAAATACACCGGAATTTTTTTTTTCTTGCTACTTTGTTTGTTACCTGTTCGGAGATTTTTTAATTCTCGGTTTGAAAAATTTCGCTTTTCAGATTCCATATTTACAGTCCTTAAGAATTCAGGGAATGAGAGAGAGAGAGAGAGAGAGAAAGAGAGAGAGAGAGAGAGAGAGAGAGAGAGAGAGAGAGAGAGAGAGAGAAATTATGCTAGAATACTCTAACCAACTTAATATTGTACATATGCCATGAAATACATAGTCGTCGCCGTGGCAAAGAGGTAGCGTCCATGACTTTGACGCGTCAGGTCGAGGGCTGAGGTTAGCAAGGGCATGCACTCAGGTAACGATCACACCTGCCAAACCAAAATCCTTAGCTAGAGGCCACCGTCCAAGCCCTTAGTAGAAAAAGAAATCCATGACGCCAAACCAATCATGCCATTAAATATATAAATAAGGAGAGAAATAGAGAGTTGAAATAAACGATTGAGAGAGAGAGAGAGAGAAGAGAGAGAGAGAGAGAGAGAGAGAGAGAGAGAGAGAGTGATGGGAGGAAGAGGGCGGAGAAACGAGAGTGACATCTCTGTTATCTGGGGCTAGGGAAATAATAAGGCCTCCAGGTGCTCTCTCTCTCTCTCTCTCTCTCTCTCTCTCTCTCTCTCTCTCTCTCTCTCTCTCTCTCTCTCCTATATATATATATATATATATATATATATATATATATATATATATATATATATATATATATATATATATATATATATATATATATATATTTAACGCAGGATTTTTGAATTTGGTTGTATATGAGATACAGGAAGAAATTTCTAAATATTCTACCTTCCAGGGGAAGGACCTACCCCCCTACCTGCCACCCAACTTACCTTCTGTTTATCTTTACCTTGCCCTCCACTCTCCTATGCGACTAACAGACAAAGAGACAGACAAGATATAGGGAGATTGATAATCGTGTAGTAATTTAAGAGCGATAGATAATATTTTGAGATATAAGAAGCTATTAACCAGCCTTGAATATTATCTGGAACATGAGTGTCTTTGATATAGGTCTTAGGAGATCAAGGAGCCTGTCATTCACTTGTCAGTCTATTTCCGGTTTATATATATATATATATATATATATATATATATATATATATATATATATATATATATATATATATGTATATATATATATATATATATATATATATATATATATATATATATATATATATATATATATATATATATATATAGTTTGTGTTTGTGGGTTAGTGCTCACAAAAAAGAACCCTATGCTCGTCCCGGTTGATTCAATTTTTGACTCACTAACATTTATTGTATATATATATATATATATATATATATATATATATATATATATATATATATTATATATATATATATATATATATATATATATATATCCTTCAAACTATGAATGCACTTACTATTTACCGTTTCATCACATAGGGAATTCCATTTACAAGCAATTTCTTACACTAAAAAATGTACTTCCTTACATCACACAATGAAGTTTTCTTGCGGAACTTCAAACCATGATTTCTAGTTATAGAGCCACCGATATCAAAATATCTTTCCCTATCAACTCATTTTTTGCTTGACAATGGAGATGAGTATAGAGTTAGGATTTAAATTAATTGCATATAGTTTCCATACGCTAGGTAGGGAAGTGGGAGTAAAATGGACAGAGTTATTAAGTTATGTGTTCATTCCCTAGCTTTAGCAGTGAACTGAGAATTTTTTTTTATTTTACCGTCGATGGTACAGTTGGTTGCGCTTTAAGCGCATTGATGGATTGTCAAGGGTGTTATAGGTCCGAATCTTGGTCAGGGGCAGAAGTATATATATATATATATATATATATATATATATATATATATATATATATATATATATATATATATATATATATATATATATATATATATATATATATATATATATATATATATATATATATATATTAAAATACTTCAGAAGGTAAAATATGTTGTAATTTTGATATTAACGGATGACTCACTCGTAAGAAATGATGTGCCTTTGACGACACAAATTGCATATAAACATTGCTTCTTTAAAAGGATAAAAAATACCTATTTCCTCAGGTGATGGGTTGGAGGATATGTAAGCAGTAAGAACAAATTAATAATTTGTATTTCCTGTATTAGTTTCCATAAAAAAAAGTGAATGAATATTGTTGACAGATAAAATTGATATTGACACAAGTTGCTCAATAGTGGCGAGAGACGAGCAGTTCAGTACGTTCATTACTCTTTGTAGCACATTTGTGTGCGACTGGTTTGATTCTTGGCTTTGGGAAGTAATGCATATCATTCACTTATATGTAATGTAATAATTCAATTCTGCAGGTATATATAGTATAACAAGAAACGTTTAAATGTGAAGACAAAGCGAGGTTGGGAAGTTGGAGTACATTGAATATCCTGATAAAACTTAGCTATGAGAATTTCATCTTCAAAGGTCTTCATTTGCACTGTTGATAGCTCCTTGTAGATAGTACTGGATTATGAATTAATGAAATTCGATTGGAGATCAGAGGCAATGCCTTACATCATTTATTTATTCTTATTATAAACTGTTTAATTTGAATGTTTCTTATGCTAATAGTACAAGAAGATAATATAATTGTATGGACTTGCATTTTTTATGTCTGAAGAAATCGTGAATATCATTTTAGGTAAATATGCAATATATGTCAGTTGTATGTACGGTATTTCCATGAAAAATGTCGATTCCAGATCTCAAAGAGAACAAGGACCTGTGAGACCCACGAACACACCTGAAATTAACTGTGAAGACAAATGCTAGAGGGACTTTGGGAAGATGATATGTTAATATTTTGTTCAAGTAGCGAGAATAGAGGATTAATTTTTATATTCAGAGAAGTAGTTATGTTTTCATGATTGTCATTGAGATATTATGATAAGTCAATACAAAATATGTTGATAGTTCTGTTGATTCTATAATTCTCCCTCTCATTCGATCTGATGGTTCTATAGCTTGCTCTCCCACTGACAAAGCCACTCTCTTAATTTAACTATATGTATTACCCTCTTATTTATTAGTTTAATTACATGTCTACTTATAAGTTACTATTAATGCTGAATTGCCATTGTACAAAATGGAAATAAATGTTTGTTTATTTGTTTGTTTGTTTTCTTTGGCTCTCAGTTTTCTGTCAACTCTTCCATAAACAATTCCAGCGCACCTGTCCCTCAATCTTTACCCCTCTCTAACCCTATGCCCTCCCTTATCCTTTCATCGCGCATAGTTCTTAAGGTTCTTCGCTTGCTAAAGACAAACAAGGCATTTGGTACCGATGGTATCCCTGCAAGGTTTCTTAAGGAATTTGCCGATGAACTGGCTCCCATGCTTTGCCGTAATTTTCGCTTTATTCTGTCAACCAGTAAATATCCTTCTTCTTGGAAGCATGCTCTAGTGCAACCTGTTCCTAAGAAGGATAATCGCTCTATTCCTTCAAACTACCGACCTATTGCCATAACCTCTTCTATCGCTAAAGTTTTCGAAACTTTACTCAATGTTCACTTCTTGAAACGCCTTGAATATAACTCACTAATCTCTGATCACCAGCAAGGCTTCCACAAGACAAAATCCACTGGTGACCACCTGTCCTGTCTTAACGCATGTATGGTCATCTCAGAAGAACTGTTGGGAATCCTTTGTTGTCACCCTTGATATCTATAGGGCTACTCTGTTCCATCTCTTCGTCAATGATCTTCTACAATCCCCATCTTCCTCTCTTCTTCACCCCCTTTTCCGACGATTTTACCCTTCACTTTTCCTCTGCCTTTTCTGTACAACCATCATCTGGTACTCGTAATCAGTCTCTTGTCACTCTTTCTTCTGCTCTCAACTGCAATTATCTGAGGGTATCTGAGTGGGGCACCCAAAATTTAGTTAAATTTAATGCCCCCAAGACACAGTT
>JAXCGZ010012208.1:0-20000 GCA_037179515.1 Halocaridina rubra | reverse complement strand
TGGGATGAGTCTAATTCAATTAGACTTATCAGTGATCCTTCTCTTACTTTTTATCCGGATTCGCTTTTTCATATTACAGTTTCCCCAACCTCACTTGTGGTTTCGTTTTCGCATTTAATTCAACTCCCAATCTCATTCGGGACCAACAATAACCGAATAAGCACATTACCATATGTTGGTCCCGAATGAGATTGGGAGTTGAATTAAATGCGAAAACGAAACCACGAGTGAAGTTGGGGAAACTGTAATATGAACATAGTGGCATTCAGATAGAATGCGTTCATTCCTAGTATAGCAGATATAAGCTGTAAGGTCTGTTTCCCTTTTAAGACCTTCTGTGCCGTAGTTGGTAGTGCCTTGGCTTAGTAATTATAAGTGCCAGGTTCAAGTCCCGGTCGGGGTAAAAATGATTCATGTTTTCACATATGGTAATGTGCTTATTTGGTTATATATATATATATATATATATATATATATATATATATATATATATATATATATATATATATATATATATATATATATATATATATATATATATATATTTAAGCACACACAGAATGAGAGAAAGAGAGAGAGATAATGAGGGAAAGAAGTATAGGCATTCCTCTGATATCCCATGGAATCATAATTCTTTATTTGATCAATAATTGTAATCACTTACTGTAAATATATTGCTGTTTTATTATTGATGGAAGAGGAATGATGAATGAGAAGAGAAGTGACTGTTATGTCTAACATTAGAACAGCAGGGAGTCTGTACTCATTAATAACTCTCTCTCTCTCTCTCTCTCTCTCTCTCTCTCTCTCTCTCTCTCTCTCTCTCGCACACACACACACGCACACATACACACAGACACACACACACACACACACACACACGCACACACATATATATATATATATATATATATATATATATATATATATATATATATATATATATATATATATATACACACATACACTTTAATTTGTTTTGGAAAAAACTACACACACATATATATATATATATATATATATATATATATATATATATATATATATATATATATATATATATATATATATCTCAATTATGTAAATAGTTCTGCTTAAAGTAAGTTGAATTGTCTACCAAGAATATTAATAATTACAGTTAGGACGATAAATGGAGCAGCAGCAAAAATAGTGGTATCTTAATCAATTTTGTTAGTTCTTATTCATTATGACTGTGGAGTATATCACACTCACAAAAAAGCATATATTCTAAATTATATGCACTTGATTGTGTCGTCTGTAGAAAGTTAATTACAGACTTTAATAAAAATAAAGGTAATATATATATTCTGTGTAGTGCCATAACCTTTGAGTACCTAATGTTTCCAAGGGAAGCTTATTTGATATTATGCTACATATGATATTTCAAATGAAAAAATACCCCTAAATGATAGTCAAATTGCCGATTTGATTAACCTTGAGGGATCAATGTATCTTGTTTTGGGAATATTTATTCCTTACAATAAACAAATAAATAGATAAATAAATAGTAAATGAATGAATGTATTACAGACAACGTATTCATAAATACAGCGAACTGTCAGTACTGAAAATACATATGTTTTTAACTGTGAAACTGTTGTTCCAGTGTCTCTTTGTTTGTTTACTGTACAGATTCGAAAACTGGCTAATAGTTGTTCATGTGTCAACTATATCCATTAGTATGGTCTTTAGAATGGATCCAGACTCTACTTGCCAAGGAGTTACACCCCTATCACTACCACAAAGCTAATCATTGGTTGTGCACACATGCAAAATAATGGTGTAACTAATAAGAAAGTAAGTGAGTTTCATCTCTAGCAAGAACACTACTAATCAAAACACAGATTAGGATACGAAAGAGATATGCATCGCCAAAAGAAGAATGGTTCTTAAATCTTGTTAGTGTGGATGGGTTATTGTAGTTTTGAAGTTTTAAGGGGTGAGCATTATTTTACAATGACATGTACAATAAATGAAGCCGGTATCCGATGAGGTTGGCAACTCGTTATTCACCAAGTTTTACCATTTTGGATGTTTTTATAAATAATTTCCCAGTGTTACTAGTTCCGCAGTAATTCATCAGATTTCCAAAACCTGGTTTCTAATAAAATTTTACTAAATATAAATTATACATGTTCTTTTTTACCTGTGCCACTATTAATCTCCATCCGAATGGGGGTGGACAGACAGACTGGAGCTAGGGAATTAAGGGAAAGAGGATAATATTAAGATTTTTTTTTTTTTTTTTTTTTTTTTTTTTTTTTTTTTTTTTTTTTTTTTTTTGCATGAACGTAACTATGTGTGTCATGACCTCTTCGCATATAAACGCAGTGTTAGTTTTCTTGGTGCCACGTTTTATTTTAAGTTTTATTCATTAATATTTTTATGTTTTTTTCTCCACATTCTTTGTCTTTATGCATTATATGATTCTAATTACTGCAAAAGAGGTTTGGAGAGTTGTATTCTCTCCCATCCTTATTAACATTTTATTTGAACATGATTTTTAAACTCTTTAATAATATATAATTATATTTTCTGCGTTTTTTCCGATTTCTCTGTAAATTGTTTGTATAAATGTCTTTTATACTAATTAATGACTGGAAGAGATATGGGAATTATTTTCCTCTCTCATCCCACTATTAACTTGTAAAAGTCATGATTTATTTATGTATAAACTCTATAATCTTCATATACTGTAACGACGTTTACTTTGGAGTTGTAACTTGCATATTAGGCTTAATATTTTATTTACCGTTTGTCTTCAAACAGTAATTGAATGTCGCAGACAAAGCTATAATGGCTCACCAGTCGAAAGTTATACAATGCTATCGATCTATTGAACAAGTTCGTTTTTAAGAACCCAGGAGGGATTATGTTCGATATAAACCCAAGAGAGAATATCTTCGATCGACCTCCATGAACAATTGGCGAGAGTAATTGCACGGGGCGCGTGTCATTCTATTCTTCACAACAAAGCGGTCATTCGTACTTTGGTATGTAAACACGGAAAGAGAAATGGTTCTACGGGCCGTGCAACAAAGAGCTTTATTTATGACCTATACCGCTGCGGGGGTCGTCAGCACCTTCCTCTAAGAAAGGATCTTTTTTTTTTTTTCTATTTGGCCCACGTTAAAGGAGCAGTTCTCGGACGTCCTTTTATGATGTTTACTTTTCTTCTCGCGTCTTAAGAATGATTACTCGGCTTTTAAAGCCATTGTGTAGATGCAACCAACGACCTTGTTATGTATTTCGACTTCAGTGTAAGCGTAGCGATAGAACAAAAAAGTGAAATAAAATATTCTAAAAGATTATATGCATATCAGCCGCCATTTTTCATCCAGGTAAAAGCTATTGTTAATATATATGGATGCTCATTTATATTTCCTTTGAACTTCAAGTGAGTGAATACATAATCAGTGTGTGTGTAAGAAATGTTATGAATGTTACTCTGGTTGTTAATGTTGTGGTTTGTTTATCATGATGTCTAAAGCAGTGTATGAGATGGTAATAAGTCATTGGGTATTTTGGATGCTTGCGTTTTTTTTTTGTATTTTGTCATGGTATTACCTTAATGTACAAGTTTACGCATTTGTTTCAATTATTTGTGTTATGATAGTATAACTATAACGTACACAGTATGTGCATTTCTTAAAAAATTATATATTTTGTTACATCCTTAAGTTTAAAGTCTTAAATATAATTCAGTTCATCTATAATTATATATTAACTTAATTTTTTGTTCACGTTAAATACAATTAACTTTTTAAGTAAGTAATATGACACCATATCTCCTCTCTTCATCTTGCAGCTCCAAACGTTACAAGACTTGTAATTGACACTTCTTTGATGTCAACGCTCTGATGCAGTCTATAGTGATCTAGCCTTATAATAATAATAATAATAATAATAATAATAATAATAATAATTATAAATTATAATAATAATTATAATTATAAATTATAATAATAATAATAATAATAATAATAATAATAATAATAATAATAATAATAATAATGATAATAATAATAATAATTATAAATTATAATAATAATTATAATTATAAATTATAATAATAATAATAATAATAATAATAATTTATATATATTCACACACAAAAGCCCCATTCCCCCTTGTAAGGGAGTAGCCGAGTCAAAGAATACACATTCATCATGAGTCAGATCACACCTCAGTCACTCATCGTAGCTCCTTGGGGTTAAAATGTCGTCACAGTTCCTCCCCTTATCATTCCACATGGGTCATCCACATGGTATATGGGTAAGACTCTTTTGTCAGCCCGTCAGCCGCAGCTGATTTTATTACCCCCATCGCTTCATCACCTGGAAACCCCCTAACACCCTCCCATCACAGTTAACTGTACCAGCAGGTGCGAGAATTCTTTTTGGCACGCATCACCTATGCACACTCTTCCTCCAATCATTCTTAACTCTTGTACTCTATCCTCCCTGCTCCATGTTATACCATGTGCATTCAATGCTCTCTTCACCCCATCCATCCATCTCTTTCTATGTCTTCCTCTTGGCCTTACTCCAACCACCTCTGCACTCCACACTCTTTTTGCTAGTATACTACATATTATTTCCGTGTGTCTAAACCATTTCGATACTCTTTAATCAAAGTTATCCGACAGCTTTCTTTCAACGCCTGTTCTATGCTTCACCTCCTCATTTCTCACTCCATCTGTTTTCGATGCACCATTCATATATCTCAAACACCTCATCTCCATTTCAGTTAACTTATTATCTTCATATTATCATGCATTCCAAGTCTTTGCTTCACACAGTTCCGTCGGCACAATCACACCTTCATATTTCCTTCCCTTTACAGTCATTCCTACATACCCATTTCTCATTACACTTTTCATCCCAGCTAGACATTTACTAGCTTCCTACACTCTAAGAATATTTTATTTGTTATAATAATAATAATAATAATAATTTTTATTGTTACTATTTTATTACTGTATTATAATTATTACTTTATTAATTGAATAATATAATTTATGCATTTATAAGGGAAGTTAGCATTTTGAAAGGAATGTATAATATTCTCAAAAGCAAGCAGAGCAAGAACTTAGGAATTAAGTAATATCCTGTTAACTCTGCCTTGCGAGGAATCGAGTTCATTCTTATGGATTGCGTAGGTTTTCTATGCTATTGATTAAATTTATTGTAGTTAGCTGACCCTTGATAACCTAATCTTTGTACTCAACAATTATATAATTATTATTTTTTCTAATTCGAAGTATTTCCGATATGAATGTTAACGTATGATTCAAGACGCATCATGAGTACCTCAATACAGGGTTAAAATAAAAAAAAAAAGTGGCTATGACTAAAGATGCGTTCCGGAAGTAATAATAGTCAACTTATTACTTCTAACCATCATTTGAATTTTTTACTCGCATGTCAATCCATCATTGCCATAATGCGCTAACGACTGTTCCAAAGAACAAGAGCCAGGAATTAGGAAACCTCTTGTACTTATATCAATTCCATGCAATGCCAAATAAACACATTATCCTATGTGGGAATGAAAATATAATAGCTAGTTAGCCGTTCCTCTGCATGTAGGATTTTCACATATTTATCATCAAAGGTATCTGATATTATTTAACCAGTTCTTTTAAGACCATTCAGTTGTGTAAGATGGTGTAGTTGACGCTATGTATAAGCTGGACAGATACTTGAATGTTGTAATGACGCAAAGCCAAATACGGATGTAAATGACTGACTCCGTCAGATGAAGTATCCGTAATTTTATTAATCGCTTGCATTATCTTTAGATATAAGTGGTTCTTGACCTTCTCCAAATCGCGGTACACTTTGAGGTATGAGGTGTATAGTGCTTGTTATTTAGATAAAACGAAAATTTCATATTGTATTTAAAGTAGGAAATGTCTAACTTACTTTCGTGTTTTGGTGATAAGGAATCTCATTGTTAGATATAGAGAGGGCTATGTTACGTCTTACTTATTCTATGATAATTCAATTGTTTAGGCTCAAAATTGTATTCCATTTGGCTAGATCTTAGATCTTATGGACTATAACTTAGTCCTGATTTTTCATCAAACACTGATATTGTTCTTACCATAAACTTATACTGGTTCAAAGAGGATCATTTAGAAGAGTGACGCACAAGAGTGGGCGATTTTATATATTTTATTTTATTTATCTGAGAGCTCAGGGATTGGAATTTTAACCCTATAGAACCTGCTTTTGCCTACGATTCTACCCTTCATTTTTCCTCTGCCTTTTCTTCACAACCTTCATCTGCTACTCGTAATCAGTCTCGTATTTCTTTCTTCTACTCTCAACTCCGATTTGCAGAGGGCATCTCTGCAAATTTAATGCCTCCTAGACACAGGTTCTGGCTATCTCTTTATCTTCTCCTTCTGATAGCCCTATTGTCCTCGAAATGAGCGAAATTTACCCTCTTAATTATGTCAACATATTAGGAATCCATGTAGCCTCTAACTTATCTTGGAGGAATCACGTAATCCAAATTTCCAAATCTCCATCCCAAACTATGGGGTTCTGTTTCGTTTTCGTCATTACTTTAAATCTTTATAGTTGCTTAAAATCTATAAAGATCTTATCCGTCCCTGTTTAGAATACTGCTCGCACATCTGTAGTGCTTCTTTTTATATTTATCTCCTTGATAGGGTTGGATCTAAGGCAGTCAGACTCATTAATGACCCCTCTCTTACTTGTAATCTAGATTCTCTCTCTCTTCGCCGTAAGGTATCATCCCTTTCTCTTTTCTATCGCTACTACTTCCACCGGTGCTCTGATGAGTCGGCGAGTTGCATCCCTCCCCCACTGCCAAAGCCGCGTAGCACTCCCCAAGCGGCCTCGTCTTACAGGTAATGTGTGGTGATTTGTAGCTCACGGATTGGTCTGTGCAGCGACTGCTTCTTCCCATCTACCTCCAGACTCTGGAACTCTCTTCCTCCTTCTGTCTTTCCTAATTCTTATAACCCATCTCCCTTCAAAAATCGGATCTATCGTCATCTCAAAGCCTAATCCTGCCATATCTCTAGGTCCTCAGTACTTTGACTAATCTTTCAGCCTGTCCTCTTCCTTTATGTATCATTACCTCATCGCTGCCTTGTCCATAACCTTTTTCTTTTCCTTTGTCTTAATGTTTTCTGCATGCCCGGGCCTTTATTGATGAGGCACCTTTTTTTATTTTTTTCCTGTCCCGGTTTCTCATTAAAAATACACACACACACACACACACACACACACACACACACACACACACACACACACACACACACACACACACGCACACACACACACACACACACACACACACACACACACACACACACACACATACACACTCACTCTTCAAAACATATCTATATTCTGTAAAAAAAAAAAATATATATATATATATGAAACCTGAAAATGTCAGAAGTATAAAGACCTAAATATGTACTCCAGACGTCACAAGTAACTGTCGCATATTTTGCTGAAAAGTTTTTTCGCATGTAGTGAGTATGTAAAGAAGAAATTATGTGTATATATATCGAGTCTGTCTCCAGTGACACACTCTCTTTTTACCATTCCCTGCAACTTTGATAAGATACGAGTAATTAAGTGTAATAAAGTAATCAGGACCATCAAGTGTTTCAGTCGTCTAAGTGTATACTAAAAATGCTGCCAACAAGGAGTTCGAATTAAGAACTCGCTTTTATAATCGTCAAATCATTCTTCATCCTCCCCCTACTTACTTGCACGCATGGCAAATTAATTACGTTTTTATTTCCGTTTTATATCGCGCGGACCAATAATAAAAACTGATAGTTAAATGTAATTACGAACCGAGACACTTCGCATAAAGCGCTTTTAATCCATGAGAAACCCTCGTCTGTTCGTCCTCTGGCTCTCCGCTTGCTTTGTCCTTTTGGTTTGGTTTATTATTAGTTTAATTATTAATATTATTTAAAAAGGCGATTAACGACTTGCAATGTGAACTAGATAAGTATTGACATTTAAATACTGATATTTATCATTAAAATTAATACAACCTTAACGTAGAGTTTGTGCTTTTAAGTACTTAGAGAGTCAATGTAAAGAATGTGTATTAAACTATGTGCATACATGAAAGTATTATCATACTTTAATACGTTTTATTTTTTCAATCTGAGGATGGTTCTAGTATATTCCTAAAACTGTTACTGCATTATTTTTAAATAAAAGACATTACGCAAGTGTGGATGCCTTTTGTCCGTAATAATTAATTATTATTATTATTATTATTATTATTATTATTATTATTATTATTATTATTATTATTATTATTATCACCCTCGTTCTTATAGTTACGTTCAATATTTTTTGATTATGCCTATGGCAAATTAGTGTTATTTGTTATTTCAAGAAAAGTAAGTATTAAGACCTTTCGTAAACCATCTGTTTATAATTATTTGTAATATCTTGTAAGTTAAGTCCTATTTCTTTCTTACAAAGGTTTTGTGTACTTATTGAATATAATAGAGATTGGTAGTATTTGTTTCTTGCATTGCTCGGTCATCAATATATCTCTTGTTTTATTATTTCCTCTGACTTAGCAACCCTCCTTATAAGGGTGGGTTATTGATTTTGCATATAGATAGATAGTGTTGTTATAAGTAGTCCCTTTGCATGGTGTTGGCGCAGATTTCCAACCTCTTGGCGGGGATCGAACTCTTGTTGTCAGGGTCATCTATTCCAGGCTTGCGTGTGTTATGACTGTTCCGCGTTATTTATCTTCTTCTTCTTCCATATACACTACAGTATAAATGGAGAATGTCGTGTTTTCTTCTTGTTGGGAATAATAGATGTTTAATATTAGTCCGTATAGCAGGCTATTGTGGTCAAAAGAGCTGAAATAATGTGAAAATAAATTTGTTTAGAGAAGCACTTCATGATTAGATTTGTGGGGGCACTATCGAAACGATTTTATCATGATATCACATTATTAAGGGTGGTACATAGCCTTTTACAAGTGGGTATAAAACAACTACTAGAAGTACAGAATAATTTATTACATTAAAGTAATGCTGAAGCAATTACTTTTACTCTTTATTTACTGTGAAAGCCTCGCTCGTCCCGTACAGCCTGCAATATTGAGGGGTATGAATGGAACAGCAACTTGCAGAAATGATCAAACTCAGGATCTTACAATTCATCTTGCAGATGTCTTACAAGCTTCTTTTGAATACCGATCACAGCTACGTACTTGAATCTTCTTAGCTTCCACTCTACTTTTCTGGATTACTCAAATATTTTGCCGCTGTTGATGTCCATTGCATATCTAGGTCATTCAGTTCGATCAAAATTAAATCCTAGATTCTCATTTGCGCGAAAGTATGGAGCGCTGTCGTGGTGATAACACACACTGGAGCCAATAAGTTTCCAGAGTCCTACAAGAACGGAATCGCTCGCCTTTTCCTGCAATATCCTTTCGCGGATGTTATTCTTGTCCAACTTCGCCTCTCTTCCTTGTTTTCCCACATAATGCACTTCACAGAGAAGCACAGAACATTTTCGATGTAACTTTGAACCCGACATACTTCATAGTATCATTCTGTGTCTTCATTCTCTTTCATACTTAATGCCTAAATCCTCTCATTCTGAAATTCAGGACTCCGAACGGTACTGACAAAGAATTGTTAGATTGACAAAAAGTCGCACACACTAAGGCTATATTCAGCAGTTACATCATATTTCATGTGATTCCAAAGCCCATGAAAAGCCTTCATCTCTCCTCAAAAGTAGCACTGATAAACTAACTACCAATTCTCAGTTCCTACGGCAGCATTTACATTGCTTTGTATGTTGCTCCCCGCACGATTCTGCAATGATGCTTTTACTCTCATAGGAGAGTGTCTTTGGTGCATTGGAGCCAGTGGTTTTGTGAGCGATGTCATGTCCCTTCTTCCAATTATCAGTAACCCAGTGATAACTTCGGCCCAGTTTGTTGGCGATCCGCTTCTGGTTAATGAAGATTACTCCAACTTCCATGACCTGACGGTAGACATATGACCGGATCCGATTAACAACACGAATAGCTTCACTGTCTTCACCTTTTAAAAACATAAGGGCAAGCCGATCAGCAAATTATATCTGGAGAACAAAAGAGAACAGAGAAAACATAAAAAATGTACAGTACTCGGCTCTTTCCCCAGCCCCTTGGCAAAAGGTTAGGTGCTACAAAATGCATAAGCATATAATGTTATAGTACATCCATTCCCCCCCCCCCTCTTACCCCCCCAGAGAGGTTCCTGACTCAATTTGCTAACTCCTAACTTTCTTTTCAATTAAGCTTTTTCTAGATCTCCCGATAATAAAAAATCTGAATACCTATTTTTATATATTTATATATTTTTTTTCATTTTGAGGTATTCAATTCCGTATTTGGAGCTTTCACGTAATTGGAAATTATCTTCTGCGTTGATAGTGAAATAACTGCTTTGCCAAAGTGAGTTACATATTAGGAAATGCGAGGAAACAACAAGGGTTTTGGATTAGTTTAAAAACAGTCATATATATATATATATATATATATATATATATATATATATATATATATATATATATATATATATATATTAAGGATAGATGTGAGTACAAGTGAGGCAAAATGAAACTGTGATGCTGGATGTGTTTTTTGTTCTACATTGATGCCTTAATGTTGTAAGAACATAAATTTTGAGAGTGATTTTAGGAATTTATGGATAAGTGTCATATGATGCAGGTAATTTTATTCTGATGCGAATTCTATTGAAAAAGAAATGCTGTCTTAGACATGTATGATTTTGTGTCACATCTTGTGTCTTTTTCTCTATCAATCCAAGTATGTTTTAACTGGGGATAAATTGTAATGTAGCCTCAAAAGTTTTTTTTTTTTTTTTTTTTTTTTTTTTTTTTTTTTTTCCAGGAATATAAAACTTGCTGCTTGGTTAGACAAATATTCATGCACCAGAAATAGTATTATAAATTTTTATAAAAAAAAATATTGTTGCCATAGTACATTAATATATTAAGCATGTCCCTTTAATTATATGTAGTTTCATTGTAGAAATATTATAAGAAGTTTTGACGTCGGAAGATTCCAACTAAGTATGATTAGAAAAACTGTATATTGATTTGTAATTCGAAGTAACTACATTGCTTGTGCTTAAATGGCAATAATCCTCTTCTTACATGAACGGAGTCAATGAAACTTATTTAATGTTGGAAATTTGACCATTACATTCTGACGTCATTTATTTCATCTGAGAAAAAGTAGAGTTTAGTCTTACTGGCATTTCTGCTCTAGTGAACTCATTTGCTGTATTTCTTTATATATATATTTATATTTATTTCTCTATTTTGCCGTGACGATCACGTGCCAGTTATTTAATGAATCTGATCCTCTTGACACATGAGTATAGAAGAGTTATGTTTCTCTAAACAAATGCAAGGAGTAAAACCAGAGAGAGAGAGAGAGAGAGAGAGAGAGAGAGAGAGAGAGAGAGAGAGAGAGAGAGAGAGAGAGAGAGAGAGAGAGACTTAGTGGGTCTTAATATAGAAACTAAACGAATGAATGAGGTCTAGGTGGTGTACGGGAGTTAAAACAATATCTCAGAGGTTTTGTGGTTTCACGCTAATTTCCAGTTAGACGTGATAGTTTTTTAATTGGTCATCCAAGTATAGACCATTTTGTATAATAGGAATGCCCAAAAAATAAAAGAGCCAAGTAAAGGCACCTACACCTAAAGATTACGCTACAATAATATATATATATATATATATATATATATATATATATATATATATATATATATATATTTATATATATATATATATATATATATATATATATATATATATATATATATATATATATATATATATATATATATATATATAACAGAATGAAGTCAGAATATTAAAAAGCCATTTTTTTCTTTCTTTCGTTTTAACTACTGGTTATACCTTTGTCTTCCTAGGATACAAAGTGTGAGTGTATGTAAGGTAAATCGGATGCGGCTGTCGGACCTTACGGCAGAAGATTCTTGCCCATCCACCCTGCGATAACCCAAACAGGATAGAGGGAGTGAGTTATTGCAATCCATTATCCCCAAGTAACTAAAAGGAGTTTTTGAAGTGTGTGTTCTTTGGCTTTGTCACCACTCTTACAAGGGAGAATAGGGCTATTGTATATATTGTGTGTATTTCCCATGTGGTATGTTGATAAAAACTTTGTTTCTTCCGGTACATATGCTTCATTACTATTAAAATGTCTCGAATAATAAATAATCAGTAAATATATGTGGGTTATGCTTTATGATTCACAGCATTTTTCCGGAACAAATCATTCAAGTTCTGCTTCCCGTGAGTAGCATTTACTCATATTCCTATAGGAGCCCAATGTCTAGGGTGGGAATTATAAAATATTACTTTAAAAATGGCTCCGAATTCGAATTTCAATAACTTATTTAAATGGAATTTTTTGTTTAGTGTACAGTATCATTACAAATATGTCAGGTTGGTCTCAATTTGGGGTTATATCTAGCAACTGGAGAATTTTTATTGGAATGAGACAGGCAAATGTTTGATCCATGTTTTAAACATATATTTTTAAACATATATTATTATTTATGATGATGTAATCCAAGTTAGCATATGCAAATACTAAGCCCTGAACTATCTACTTACGTATTTTAGCCACTCGGCCACTGTGATCTCCTAGCTTATACAAATTGATTAATATGGCTGCGTACTTCGATGATCCAGTTGTGTTTTCGCCATCAGTGTTTATATTGATGATATTATTGATTAATACTGCATTTTGAGAAGTATGATTACATTGAAAGTTAGATAAGTGTGTCTTTTTTAGTCATTGACCTTGTACTGTCGACAAAAGCCTGCTGAACCAATATTAACCTCTAAATATTTATACTTTGTAAGTGTAATTTGCTTCATGAAAGTTATAGTTTTTAGAATGTTGTTTTATTTCTTTAATGGAAGTTACTATATTTAAACAGTTATTGGCATTTTACAAATATTATGCGAATGGAAATTTATATTTTTTACCAAACAGACTGCTTATAATTTAGAAATAGTATGCGAAGAGATGCTTGACTGCTATGAGTCCCTTAAAATATATATTTTCTTGTCTTTTTTTTGTCCAGTTAATTAATTTACATTCTTATGGGCTGGGTCATTTAATTTTTTTTTTTCGGTTTTAATGGTTCGTATAATTACAGAGCCTATTCTCTCTAGAAAGAGGAATTGCTGTTATTATTGTTTCCCTTTCTATATAAGAATATGCATGCATTTTATACTTTAAAGGATAAATGTATTACTGCGCCATGTTGAAGAAAAAAAAAATGCCACATTTTGTTTATCCAAAATCACGATTACATGAGACAAACTTATAGACGTAACATATGTCCCTTGAGAATGCATTATTGTGTACACCAAACTTCCTATTATATATTTTATTTTGTGTACTGCAGTTTTAGCAAGGGACTATATAGACAGTGTGTGCGTGTTTGTGTGTGTGTGTGTGTGTGTGTGTGTTTAATAGCCTAAACAAACGAATATGAGATTCTTAGATTAGGTTGTAATATAATACATTCAGGTTTAAGGATGTCCAGTTATGGATTCTTGTAGCAGCTCACACAGCAGAACTATTAGACAATAAGGACTGGGTAGTGGTGTCCCTGAAGAGGGTCAGACTTTTAACAATTAAATGCCTGAGCCTGATTGTAGAACAAAATTCTATTTTCATAAACTCGGGAATCGGTAAGAAGAAATATGTACGTCACATAATTCCTTATTCTTAGATTAATTTTTGCACCTTATGTATTATTATTAATCCCCATTTGGGGGTGGACACAGATGGATTGCAGCTTGGAAATTAAGGAAAAATGCCAAACCTGTCACCCTGCCGTGGCCTCGAACTCCAGTTCATCACCTCCCGAGTCGAGCACTTTACCGGTTACGCTACGGCGATAATCTGTTTAAAATTAATAAAGAAATAAATTGTTATTCATGTTTTAAAATTGTACTATATATATATATATATATATATATATATATATATATATATATATATATATATATATATATATATATATATCTTTTATAGAAAGTATTATTGGGTCACTCGTATATCAAGGTACGTATGATTATAATTATTTTAATAAAATATGAGTATTTTGTATATATGTCATTTTACTTCTAGTTTATATGAGTTAACCACTGTTAAACAAGATTTTAAATGTTTTGTGAAGAAATTTCTACATGATAATTTCTTCTAGTAATTAAATGTGATAACTATTGTTCTCTCAGAAGCTTTACCGAGCACTCTTCTAGATGCTTTAAGGTCAATATTGAACTATATCTTATGAAATTGACCTTCAGTAAGGACTAAATGAAGGCCAGTAGCTTTCGTATAAAGAGAGAGAGAGAGAGAGAGAGAGAGAGAGAGAGAGAGAGAGAGAGAGAGAGATTCCAATTACTTATTCCATCTTATATACTAATTTACTTTACTTTTACTGTAGTTATTGTGTATATGAAATTGTTCTTCTCTTATTCTGATGTAATTGTATTCAACTTTCTTTATTTTAATATAGTTCATTATGCAATATTTTACTTTGATGACAATATGTTTGAATAAGTCGTCCGTATTTAGTGTACGGATGCTGTGCATGTACAATATTTATATAAAAGGGAACGAACATTATGACTATATGTTGTCTGTCAGTGGATAGACTGCGACCCGATTTCTTAAACAGTGTAAACCTAGGATACCATATTGTTAGCTAGGTAAACACACACAAATGGGTTTCATAAAAGCATCTGACGCGGTTCTGTGTATGACTAGGATCCCGTACGGGATCCTAGCCATACACAGAACCGCGTCAGATGCGTTTATGAAATCCATTTGTGTGTGTCTACCTAACTAACAATATGGTATCCTAGGTTTACACTGTTTAAGAAATCAGACATACATCATTTTGTGTCTTATTTCTCATGACTTCTCCCTTTTCAGCACGTGTCGAAGAGGGGAATTCAGAGCGGAGAGAAGGGGAAAGGGCAGGAGAGAGAGAGAGAGAGAGAGAGAGTAGAGGAGGGTCATGGAGCGAGATAATTGAAGTTGATTGATGGTGAATTAGTGATTAATTGATGATCCATCCTCGCGGCTCGACTTACCGCCATTTTGACTTGATTCATTGATGCGTGTAATGGTTAAGAAGCCTTACGGGGGGAGGAAGAGAAAGGGAGGGGGGGGGGTGTTTCACGTGATATCATCTCGTATGCAAACGGAGAGTACTTGATGCTGAAAGGTGATGACAATAATGGTAATAATTTAGGAGGAGGAAGATATAGCGAAGAATATCTTTGAGTATGCAATATATATATATATATATATATATATATATATATATATATATATATATATATATATATATATATATATATATATATATATATATATATATATATATATATATATATATATATATATATATATATAAGGAATTCTTTGCCTAACCCAATTAGTAGGTAGAAACAGGTGTGGTTATGAACAGTAGATAATTTCCCGAGTTTTACCTTCCGATTATGCTGCGCTCTATCGTTCTTTCTTTCGATTATGAAGCTCGCTATTGTTCTTTCTCACGTGTTATTGTTGTTGTTATGCCTATTTTCCTGAACCATAGGAAAATTAATATATATATATATATATATATATATATATATATATATATATATATATATATATCTATATATATATATATATATATATATATATATATATATATATATATATATATATATATATATATATATATCACGTATATTGACATACAGTATAAGGAAAATCATTAAGATTCCGTATAAATTTCCAGAATTAGTTTTGAAAGACCTCCATTTTGTCATTAACTTTCAATTTCACCACTACATCCAGTTTATAGGTACTACTGATAATACCGATAATAACGATCCTGTATCGAGTATTACTATTACTTCTTTATTATTAACATTAAGTTGTAAACCTTTTATTACAGTATGATTATTGTTGTTATAATTTTATATGTATCTGTTAATTCAAGGTAATCTTCATTTTCTGTTAACTTTTTGCTTAATTACATGTCTACTTATAAGTGTACTCTTCGTTTTGTAAAAGAATAGTCATTGTATAAAAATGGAAGTAAGCGTTTGTGTGCACTCATTCACATTCAAAGCCGCATATAGCCATTCTTAATCATGACGACATGTCTAGTAATATTTTGAGAAAAAAAAAAAATCTCTCTCTCTCTCTCTCTCTCTCTCTCTCTCTCTCTCTCTCTCTCTCTCTCTCTCTCTCTCTCTCTCTCTCTCTCTCTCTCTCTCAGAACTATTATCTTCTTCGATATCTGATCGTTCTCTGGAAAAACCTAATATTTATGATTTCCGTTAATAGGAACGGATAAAATATCGTTTTTAATATCGTCTCGTTTATGTACAATAACCGTACAAGGTTACAAATTTTACAAGGATTTTATCTTAACTTTATCACCTTCAACCGCTTTTGCTTTCATCTCAGTAGTTTGAGAGTTATATATTTTTTGTCATGATATTGAGCCCAAAGTACTCAGTTTAATGATTGAGACTAGAGTTTAGTTGATGAAAACCAACCTCCATAGGCTTTATCGACCCCCATTGAGCTAGGTACATTAACGGATGCGGTTCAATGCACTGCCAAGACCTAAAGAACTGTATTAAGCCTCATCATCCATAGGCCATAGACCCGATTTCTTAAACAGTGTAAACCTAGGATAGCATATTGTTAGTTAGCTAGACACACAAATGGATTTCATAATCGCGTCAGATGCGTTTAAGAAATCCATTTGTGTGTGTCTAGCTAACTAACAATATGCTATCCTAGGTTTACACTCTTTAAGAAATCGGACCAAAGAGTGCATGAATGTTGAATCAAAAGTATACCGAAAGACAATATTGAAACAACTCATGTCCTACTATTATGAGTGATTTTGAATGTATTACTATTTTTCATAACTCGACTGTAGTTTGGTGATTAGAGTCATGTCAAGTTGGCTAGGTCGGTTTGTAAAACCAATAATTAATTGTAATATTGGGTTCACTTGAAATACTCTGCATAGGACTTCTCAGTTGCCAGATCTGGTTTCAGTTAAGATATTTTATTCCCCTTGTACTTTGATCCGCCATCCTTTGAGAGTTAGCTCGCAGCATAACTTCTTATGCATCAAAATTGGTAAACTTCTTTTAAATGTTATGTTTCATAAATCATGTAGTAGGTTAGTCCATGGCTCCAGCCGTCCGTTGCAATACTGCAGCTGAAGGTCTTTTGGATTTAAATAGGACTGTCTTGGACAGTTCGATGTAAAGTCTTTCTTCAGTTATGCCTACATCAACATCGTATATTCGTTACACATCTCTTATTATCCCTTCCCATCTGACATGTCACAGCACTCTCCAGCTCTGTTTCTCTTTACTTTGTTTTCTTCGTGCCCAGGCCCGATGATGGCAGTTTTATTTTATTTTTTTTTTCAGCCTGTCCTGGTGTCACACTCTTAAAAAAAGAAGAAAATAGTAAAACATATCGCCATAATAATTATTGACCTCACCTGCGGGCCACAAGGGAAGGTCCGCTCACCCTCAAGGGAGAACATCAAAGAAAAAAATATATATATTGATAACGTTACTGATTTTTGCGGTCTTACTGCTCTTTAATATTAATAAAATAAAAATTCGTTACTGATAACTCATTCTCAAATTACAACCCTTAATAATCAAAATCTTCTCTTGTGGGGCATGCGCTGCTTATTGGGGGCCACTGCTGTATAGCATCATCCTCACCTGTTAAATGATCGCGATAATAAGAGCATGCCACTGAAATACTTTTACCTATAAAGTACAGATATTAAATAATCGAAATCATCGTATGTATTTTATGTTCATTTTCATTATTTATGGGAACTTTTTCCCTCATCAAAGGCCGATCTACATGGACCTCTTATAGTCATATGATGTACTCACTAAACCTATTGAGTTGACAGTTCCTATTGTACTGGGAACTGAACTATCCACTCCTTATATCCGGGTAGCTCAATGGAAGAGAAGTTGCGCGAACCGTATTGGAGATATTACTTTTTATGTATGCTCAACTACGATATTATGATATTATTTAGTAACCAAAGTTGTACTTCTTTACCTGTGATGTTAGTTCTTTGATTGTAACTTTTAAATTATATATATTTTTTTAAGCCTCTTGTGTCCTTCTCTTAAAAATCCTCCATCAGTATTTTTATATTACAAATATATATGTATTTTTTTATGTATATTTTTATTTTATTTATTATTCGTTTCTCTTTTGATTCTCCTGTAGAAGCCTCCTCCTTCTCCCTCCTCCTGTGAGTCCGTGATTGAGGCTATTCAACTGGCGCACGTGCAGCCTTGGGCGATTACATTCTCTCTCTCTCTCTCTCTCTCTCTCTCTCTCCTCTCTCCTCTCTCTCTCTCTCTCTCTCTCTCTCTCTCTCTCTCTCTCTCTCTCTCTCACAATATTTCTAACTCAGTCGTTTGTTGGTAAGACATTTTTTCTTAGAGTTTGAGATAAATATCTGCTTTTGGTAGTAACTGTGTAATATCTTTATGAATATTAATCATTTTAATTGGCGCCTTTAGTATTTCCGGCTATTCCATCACTGTATTTTATAACTTTATGAACAACATTCAACGTAAATAAAACTTTTCAAATGAACCGTGCCTAAATTTTGGATTTTTCCAAGCTGGAAAAAAAAAAGTCTCACTGAATTAAATATTTTTTTCGTTGAAATGTGGCAGATCTGCTTTAAATCGCTATCATTGGATGACGTATGTGTATTGTGAACTCGTTACCTTCATATATTCTGCATATTTATTTTCTTTACTGTGGTGGGAGGTATATGTAGTTGCCGTCAATAAACTATTATCTATTTGTATAGTCATGAATCTGTGTTTTTTCGATTTGTTGACACAACGAAATACTGCGAGTGTTGCAATTGCTAAGGAATTTATAGTCACTGGATGCAGATACCTGAAAACTTTTACATACCTTATACGCACAAACACTGTTGTAGTTTTGATGATATAATGGAGAGAGAGAGAGAGAGAGAGAGAGAGAGAGAGAGAGAGAGAGAGAGAGAGAGAGAGAGAGAGAGAGAGAGAGAGGAATGTTCCTTATATATGGACTCTTATACTTAACTGTCAAAAAATCTTTGAAAAATATGTAAACTTGGACTATATTGATCCACTGTCATGAAAATCCAAGACCAACAAAGAAAGATACTCATCGTATATGTGTCGAGTGAGTAAATTTCTCCTTTTCTTCCCCAGCCACGTGGCCTCCCCAAAGGGTTGATTTTGGGGGCTGTACAGCACCCCAGGAGAACTCGAGTGCCGCAAATGGAAGAGAACAAGATCGCTGGAAGATGAAATGTCTGTAATTGCATGAGACCGAAGTATTTAGTATGAGAACGAGCGTAGCATGATTAGTTAATGATGTATTTCTGACCATTAGAAATGAAAAAAAGCCGATATAATATGAAACAAGTCATATTAGCGAAATAAAATAAATAATTAAGATTAATTTAAATAGTGAAGAAATTGGCGTAGATAGAAGAGAAAGCTGACTAATCAACGATATTGGAGACTTGTTATATAGTCTCTGACATTAAAGATATTTATATATGGGATGTGTGTGTGTGTGTGTGCATTTGAGAGAGAGCGCTAGATAGATAAATAGAGAGAGAGAGAGAGAGAGAGAGAGAGAGAGAGAGAGAGAGAGAGAGAGAGAGAGAGAGAGAGAGAGAGAGAGAAGCGCCTCTGTCATTGGGATATAAAGGGTAATGACAGGCAACATATTAGATGGTCTTTATCCTTTTGAAAGCCAGCCTCTCCTCTCTCTCT
>JAXCGZ010012207.1:15000-32500 GCA_037179515.1 Halocaridina rubra | reverse complement strand
ATATATATATATATATATATATATATAAGCAATGTAATTATTGGAAATAAAGTTATTTATTATTTTATTTATTATTACTCTCTCTCTCTTTTGTTCTCTCTCACTCACATACACACACAAATACATTTGTGCAGTGCGTGTGTTATGTGAAAACCATGCAAATATCGCTTATGGTATATATTTTTTTCAATAGCCGCGGAGGTGGAGCAAAGCATTCTCATTAATGGCATACTGTTGAACTGGATAGAATTTTAGTAAATGCGTCCCTCCCACAGATTTTTGGTGAATTTGTTGCACTTGGCTCATGTGACACTGCCCTAAATGTGCTGCAGTATTTTATTATAGATTTGAAGTATTCTAGTTGCGTGTTTGACTTTCTGCTGCGGAGTCATATGCACATTTAATTTTACTGTAGTAATAGATATCTTTACTCTGCAAGTTTCAATAAACTCTTAATGCTTGTACTCCAGCATAGGAAGTAATATTGTGAAATTTCGATATCTAATTGTATAGTTTTTTCTTTCTTTCTTTACACACACACACACACACACACACACATACACACACACACACACACACACACACACACACACATATATATATATATAAAGAGAGAGAGAGAGAGAGCTCTGATAGGATGGCGAGTTGCATCCCACCCCCAAGCGGCCTCGTCTCATAAGTACTGTGTGGAGATTGGTAGCTCGCGGATTGGTCGGTGTAGTAACTACTTTTTCCCATCTACCACCAGACTCTGGAACTGTCTTCCTCCTTCTGTCTTTCCTAATTCTTATGACATATCTTTCTTCAAAAAGCGGATCTATCGTCATCTCAGAGCGTAATCCTACCATATTTCTTGGTCCTCAGTACTTCGGTTATTCTTTCATATTGTATATATATATATATATATATATATATATATATATATATATATATATATATATATATATATATATATATATATATATATACTTTTAACACGGTTACTTGAAAAGCTTTATGATTAAATTCGATAGTAGTAATTTTTTGTATATACTGCTTTTATGTGTGGTGTATAATCCGGTGTATGTGTACACACAAATGCGTTAGTATTTCGTTCTTTTATATTATTTGAGGTATTGATCTATTATTCTTTTAGATGTACTGTAACGATTGTGTTTTATAAGGCTTTATGAAAATTAATACCCCTCCTCTAATAATATCTCGAATCTGTCTATAAATATGAAATTTGAGATTGGTCGCCATCTCTTTGCTTGCTGTTGGTGGAGTCGTAGCAGCGCTTTGGCTCTGTTGCTCCGAATTCTCCGTTAAGGAGAAAATTTATTACAGGAGGCGTTAGCTCCCTTTTTTTTTTTTTTTTTAACAGCATGTCGAGGGAAGAAGATTGTATTTTGGCCTCGTGTAACATCTTTGGGTTTGTTTATTTTCCACATTCTCATTTATTTTTATTTATTTATTTGCGTGTCTTTATTTGTATGTTTACTTCTTGGCATTGTTTTTACCATTAGTGTATATTCTTGGCACTTAAGGAAAGGCTATTCAAGAAAAAAAAAATCAAGCGATGAATCAAAATGTGATGAGGCAAAACCCTAAAGAGATGCAATTGGAGTTAGGAGTGGCTATGAAATACTTCACGTGTGAAGGCTGTCGTCTGATGGGATAATGAATTGCATCGGAGAGTAAAGGCAGTGAAAATCTGACCTAGGAAGATGATATCAAGAACGTTTTCGGAAGTAAACGTTTTCGGGCGTTTTTTAGATAGCTTTGTTTTCTTTAAATTTTAGCAACTTTGGATTCTTTGATTTCAATGTATTATACAAAATAGTATTAATTTTGAAATGAATGCTAGAGTCCTCCTCCGGAGTAGATTGCCTTATGAAGACAACAACAACAATAATAATAATAATAATAATAATAATAATAACATTTATTTTTAACGTGAGTCAACATACCTCTACCCTCCTCTCGCTACATCTGTCATCCGTTTCCCGGAAAATTCTTGCGTGGGTTTGGCCGTTCTTAAATTCCCTTTTCTCACCTCTTGTTACACGAAGTGACCATATGTGTCATGTTTTTTTTTTTTGTATTATTTATTCAGATAACTGTACATGGGGACATGTGCACATGGGCACTCCCAGTCATATTGCAGTTGATAACATTACAATCTATGTGGTTATGTATAAATAACATACTAATAGAATTTGCAATTAATTTAAAATATCATAGCAAGTAATTAATAATAAAATATAGTGTAATAATTGAAGAGTACTTGAAGAGTAATCATTGTGACAATATTTTCAATAGCCCTTGTTGAGTGCTATCATTTAAATTCATTTTTACTTTTCAACAGTACTACTGCAGACAATTTGAAGCAGATATAGAATAACAATTTTCAGGTTAGAATAATAAGTAGGTACATACATATATATATATACACACATACATACACACACATATATATATATATATATATATATATATATATATATATATATATATATAATATATATATATATATGCATGCATTAATTAGATGAGCAATAGAAACACCACTGGGGCTTCATAGCCATACATATCAAGGAGAGAGAGAGAGAGAGAGAGAGAGAGAGAGAGAGAGAGAGAGAGAGAGAGAGAGAGAGAGAGAGAGAGAGAGAGAGTTTGTGGTATTCATTTCAGCAAAAGGAGTTATTCGTCCTTACTACAGATAAAGACACATCCATGCATACTCATACACATCATTGTCATCTGAGGGTAACACAGCAGAGGAAAGTGCATGTACTTAATTGCATATACGTACACATATAAACCTGAACATACATACATACATACACATATACACAGTGCCATATAATGGAGGATAAATTTGGAAGGAAAAGAAAGAGAAAGACTGAAAGCCTTTCCCCTTCTCCACCCTTCAAATTATGTACGTGAGAGAGAATTACGTCAATTAATCCATTATCACTATTATCACAACCATTGCTACCACCATCATGATTATTATTATCATCATTATTATTATTATTATCATTATTATTATTATTATCATTATTATTATTACTATTATTATTATTATTATTATTATTATTATTACCATCATCATTACTACAGCTTTTGTATATAGATAGAGTTATGAATCAAAAGTAGTAATTATTGATACATATAGACATGCACATACATATACATATACACATATACATACATATATACATATAAATACATATACACATACATATACATATACACATGTTGTTTTTCTCTCCACTATCAGGAATATCCTCTTTTAGCGCCTCCTACCGAAACGCAGGAAGTAAGAGTGCAAAAATTATTCTTCCCAAATACTGGCGATATCCTTTTTAGTTTCCTTCTACTACACTCAGCGAGTAAAGCTGAAAGTTATCATTCTTCCAAACTACTAGGCATTATTACCCTTTTAGTCGCTACCTACAATACGCAACGTCAGCAGTCATACTCCTCACTTTTTTGTATAATTATTCTGAACCTCTTCTATGATAATAATAATAATAATAAGTATTATTATTATTATTATTATTATTATTATTATTATTTAGAAAACAATTATATAGTCACAATAAATCTGACTCTTCCCAGTAAATCATCATCATCGCTACTTACGCTAATTAGCATCTCAGGTCCTAATGTCAAGCTTTTGAGGAATATTATAGCCGTATCCTTACTGTGGTTGAAAGTACCGCTGGATATCGGAGAATGCCTCTGGAAGTCTATTGTAGTGTCTAAAATATGGAGCTGAATTCACTCCCTCTGGGCTGGCTGCTCCTTTCAGCCTTTGGAATACCCAATGAGTATGTTGTGGTGTATCTTGACCTAATTCTGGCCCTTCTTATTTTACTGTTTTTTTATATATATATATATATATATATATATATATATATATATATATATATATATATATATATATATATATATATACAGACACACACACACACACACATACACACGCACACACAGTATAGGTTAGTTTAAGATATTGTTAATATTTTTTTATGTAAAGTTTGGTTAAGCATTCAGTTATATATTGATGATTTTTGTTGTTGTTGTTTGCCGTCTATTCGAATTTGGGTTGCCACAGAACTGTTGGAGCTGATGAATGAAGGCTGGGATGCCCTTCGTAACGCATGACATCAAAAATGTAAATGTATATGGAGATGCCAATACTACCAACGTAGGTTTTCTAATGTATTATTTCGAATACTTATTACTAACAATAAAATGAAGAATCACATTCAGGATGAGGTCGTGACACTAATAAATATAATTCAGGTATTTACGGTGATAATTTTAATAATGTTGATGAAAATTAATATATAGACCTTTGGGACATTAGCATGACAGAATATATAAATATAGAGAAATATTTTTCGAGCATTTTTTTTCTTTCTTTTCGTGCAATATAGTGGTTTATTTTAGAAGGGAAAGATACTAATATTTTAACTAAAATAGATTTAGAGACATTTTATCTGGATAGTACGTCGTGTGTGTGTGTGTGTGTGTGTGTGTGTGTGCGCGCGCGCGCGCAGTCCTCATTTTCAGTTTAATGTATTTTATACTTCTGATATTTTTGTATTTATTGTACCCTTCGATTATGCACACACACACACACACACACACACACACACACACACACACACACACACATATATATTATGTGCACACATATACACACACACACACGCATATATATATATATATATATATATATATATATATATATATATATATACAGTATAATATTCCCTAATTAATGTGAAATGTTACTATAACAAGGATCCCCCCATGGGGGGATCCTAGCCATACACAGTACCGCGTCACATGCGTTGATGAAATCCATTTGTGTGTCTAGCTAACTAACAATATGGTATCCTAGGTTTACACTGTTTAAGAAATCGGACCTTAGCCTCGGGATCGTGTTAGCAGTGGAGGCATGGCGTTGCTCTTCCTCTTCATCTCTTCGTCATATGTATGCTCTCTGAATTCTGTACCTCCAAAAACGGATTCCTGCGTGGCCCGGTATTTATATGGAATGAAACATATAGAAATACAATTGAATTTGTACGATAGGGGTAGCAGGTTGGTCACAGTCCACAGGAAAAGTACAACAGGACATCGTATCTGAAGAAAATACATAGGACGCACATATACATGTGTAAGTACTAGGTGACCATGCATCTCTTCCAATGGATGCTGTTGTGTTAATTACGTTCGTCTGCGAATTATTAAAACCAATTTACGCTTCTCACAGTTAAGAACTTACTCCGAGTAGTATATGCCGCAGAGATGGAGAGAAAGCTTGTTAACTTGGTACTCAAGTTTCAGTGCGTGGTGAAATGTAGCATAATACTTTAAAACTATATCCGAGATGAAAGAATCTGATAGAAACTCGAATAGCGTCGTGGAAAATAAGATAATTATAGGTGTGTGTTTTGCTCCATTCAATGTATGATATATTGTAAGTAATTTCCTTAACCGAATAAGTTTAGTTTCATAAGTAGTTGGAAAAAGGAAGAGTTGCCCGACTTGTGTTATTCAGGTTGGGAAGGATTGTGTGTTCTTGCTAGAATAAAGTCGTCACTTGCATAGGAATGTGTATTCTTGCCTCAGAGTTGTGGTTGCATGAATATGTACATCAGTAAATTAGACGAGGACCTCCTCTTGTCTATATGTGACCAGGAAGATGAGGGGGAGGGAGCGTGAGACGGTAATGGTTGACTCCTCCTTCCACCTCCTCAGGGACCATCACTCTAGGAAGGAATAGGAGAGTGATTTTTTTTTTTTTTTTTGACACCAGGACGGGCCAAAAAGAAAAATATAAAATAAAACACCCCTCATCGGGCCTAGGCACGAAGAATACATAAAGTAAAGAGAAACAGAGATGGAGAGTGTAATGACTTGTCAGATGTGAAGGGATAAAAGATGTGTGATGAATATCCAAGAATGTTCAGTGTAGCTGTAGGCATAGAAAGAGTAAAAGAAATAGACTATTAAGAGCAAGTCCTTTGGATTCCAACGAACACAGCTTTTGCCTTTATGTTTATTTTCATACTTCTAATAGCCAATGAAAATTATAAGATAACTTTTGCTCTATGAGTATAATGAATTTGTATACCTCCAATCCTTCTTATATATCTACTTCTGCTGTTACGAATAATAATAATTAATCGATTTTACGTTACGGACTCCCTTTTCTACTAAGGGCTTGGACGGTGGCTTCTTGTGAAGAACTTGGGTTTTGGGTAGTGTGACCGTTACCCTGAGTGAATGTCCTTTTTATCACTGACTGTAGAGAGGCCGCAAACCCGCGACCGACCGAATCATAATCGCTGTTGTTACCAACTCGACCACGGTGATCACTATTAATAATAATAATAATAAAAATAATAATAATAATAATGATTTTTATATATGAGTGTCGATGCAGTCTCTCTTGTATTGAGAATTTCCCCCCCCCCCCAAACGTCTTGAGGGTGGCAGCCGAATTCAACATACGTAACCGTGTGATATTCTATGATGAATTGTGCCGTACAAGAAGTCTTGTAACAATAGAATCCATCTCAGCTGCGAAATAAGTACCAAAGAAGTTGCATAATCTCGCCTTATGCGGGTTGACACTTTGCCTCTTGATTTAACGTATTTAGTGTGAGCAACTATACCACCTCCGCATTGTGTATGTATTTGTCAAAGCATTTATCACATAACGCTTTATGCCCCTGAAGCCAACAGGGTAGCCACAAATGTAGCTAAGAAAAAGGTCATTAATGTAGTAGATAGACCGTCTTTACTTAGATGTGATATCATTTATGGTTAGGTCAGATGGAGATAAGTGTCAGTCTTCTACCCAGGTGGTCCAAAGTTTTACTCCCCTTAGGTGGCTTGCTCATCTTCGCTTCATCAGCACCACTTTGGGACAAGATGGAGAGGGTATTGCCCTCAGCAGCATCAATTAGTACAATCATTAATTTTATTGTCTTGGTAATAGGAAGGTTAGCTCATGTCTTAAAAAAAAAATAAAGGTCCGTAGAACAACTCATGCTCAAAAGATTTGTATATCTGTTTAAAGAATGAAAGTACGCTATAATTTAGTCATTTTCTTTTTCATATCTCAGCAGGAGATATGAAAATAAGAAAGTAAAAAAGTAAATAAAAAAAAAGGAAATGAGAAGAATGCCTGAAGAAACAATGATAAGAATATAGTGGGGCTACAATGAGAAGTGAAACATAGACGTTATTTTTTTTTTCCTTTGGCCTTGAAAAGTGAGCTAGATATAGTGCAGTAATTCCCAACCTTTTTTTGGCCATGCCCCACCAAGGCATCTCTTTAATCCTGATTCTCCCCTGTGACATATAATTCTTAATCATTCCAAAAGTGAACTCCTAATCATAATAATAATAATAATAATAAGACTTTATTTCCAACATACATTGGGTATTCAAATATGGGTGTACTATTAAAATTTACGAGTAAAATCTTCCTTTAAGAGTAACTTCTTAAGATTATATTTAAAAGTATACACTGAACCAGCATTTTTTAGTTCTCTGGGAAGCTGATTATATAAATGAGGTCCACGAATGTTTATATCTCTTGAGCCAATATCAGTTTTAGACCTTCGTACTAATAAATCTTCCCCTTGACGGGTAGTTAACCCGGTAACTGAGCTTACTGTAGAAAAATTATACAAGCAATCAGGAATATTGTTTCTTAGTATATTAAAAACAAAGGTACATATATCAAAAACATATTTATCTCTAATCTTTATCCATTCTAGATCTTTTAAAACAGGAGAGATGTGCTCGTATTTTCTTACATTGCCAACAGCCACTCGTGCTGCAAAGTTTTGTAACTTTTGTATTCTTTGTAATTGAGTCTTATTTGTACATCCCCAAACTTTGAGACAGTAATTAATTGAACTCATAGCTAAGGACTGGACAATTATTATACAAGTTGATGTTTCAAATGAGTCTTTTACCCTATTTAGATATATTAGAGTACCCATTACTTTTTTATAAATTTCATCTATATGCATTTCAAAATTCATGTAACGGTCAAAATAGACACCTAGGTTCTTTACCGAGTTCATTGGCTTAATGATATTACCGTTAAAATTTATATGAAGATTGTCATCAACTTCTGATAATAATTGTCTGGATCCGATAAGAATAGATTGGGTTTTAGTTTCATTAAGTAACAGACCATTTTTTAGAAAGTAACGTTTAGCCATATACAAAATTTCTTCTGCTCTACGAATAATATTTTCTAAATCATTAATTTCTCCTTCAATTAAGATTTGAGTATCGTCAGCATATTGAATGACATAACAGTTAGGTAAATATTTTACTAGATCGTTTACATATATTAGAAAAAGTATAGGTCCTAGGATCGATCCCTGAGGGACCCTAAACAATACCTTCTTGCGACTTGAGACAACATCTTTTATTCTGACTGACTGGTAGCGGTTTTTTAAATAGTTCTCGAACCAGCTTGGGTCAATGTTCATTTTTTTGCATTTTTCTAATAGAATGGTATGGTGTACACTATCAAAAGCTTTAGAAAGATCGAGTAGTAGTAGCAATGATATTTTCTTATTATCTATATTTTTGTATATTTCATCTGATATTTTCAATAAGGCAGTTTCAGTTGATAATTTTGGCCTGAAACCGTGTTGACTTTTTGCAATAAGTTTATTTTTTTCAAGAAACTCACTTAACTGATTTGCAACAATCTTTTCAAGTATCTTTGATAAAATTGGTAGTAAAGAGATTGGTCTATAGTTAGAGACGTCGTCAGGATTTCCATTTTTAAAACCAGGAATTACATGGGGATTTTTCCATAAATCTGGGTAGATATTGGTAACTATGGAAGTATTGATTATTACCGTCAGATAATAAGCTATTACAAATAATGAATCTCTAATAAAACGAAAACAAATTCCATCTGATCCATATGCATTAGAGTCTTTCAGATTTTTTATTACTAAGATTACTGTATTACAATCTACTGTAGTAGGGTTAAAGACATCATTACTTCTATTGAATGCACTATGTTCTTGAAGATTAACATTATTATTATTATTACTACCATCATCACTATTATCATTACCATTACTACCACCATCATTATTATTTACACCATTATCAACATTTCTATTATTATTACTACTACCATCATCATTATTATTACCACCATTACTATTATTGATTTCATTTATTATTCCTTTTTTTGTTTTTTCAAAGGTTTTTTTCCCCACTTCAGCGAAAAAATTATTGAACTCTTCTGCTTTAGCACTTACATCTACCTCATCGGGTATAATTGATATGTTACTACTTTTATTACAGTTATTGGAAAGCATGGTTTTAGCAATTTTCCATGTATCAGAGATATTGCCTTTAGCGTTTTGAAATTCATTTTTGTAATACTGTTTCTTACTGTTACTTAATAATGATTTTACTTGTTTCTTATGCTCTGTAAACTTTTCTCTTAAAGGGATATTATCTCTTTGTAGTTTTACTTCATTTTGTAGTTTGTCTCTTTCTTTCATAATGTTTTTTATGTCATCTGTTATCCAAGGAGCGGGGGGACGAAATATTTCTCTTGTCACGAGTGGTGCACATCGATCTATACATGATGATAAGACACTGGTTAAAATATTTACTTGTGTATTAATATTATTGGTATATAGAATTTAATTTAATTTATGTACTTCATTCATAAGTAAACTACAAAGTAATTCTTGTGAATAATTTCTTAAGCATCTGAATGTTTTAAAGATTGGTTGTCTCTTTGGTTTGCGAATATTTAGGGACGTTACAATTTCCTCGTGGTCTGCTATAGGGCTTGGCATTACGGTCACACTTAGTTATCATATGTTTGGAGTTTGTTATTACTAGATCGATTTGGGAAACTGAAGTGGGAGTGATTCTAGTTGGTTTATTTATAATCTGTTCTAGATTTAAATTCTTAATAAGTCTACTCATTTTATTTTCTCTTTTTAGTTGATCATCATTAAAATCGCCATATATAAAAACTGGTTTGTTTTTTAAAATTATCTCCTTAAAAACGTCCAAAATATAGCTAAAAGAGGTTACCGAGGCTTTGGGGTGGCGGTACACGCAGCCTATGATAATAGAAGGAAACTTTTTATGTTGGACAGAGATCCATTTATCTTCCACTCCTTCGTGCTTCTCAGTTTCAAGATTTAGTTCAGTGGCCTTCAAATAATTTTTAACATATAAACATACACCTCCACCTCTACCACTGTCATAGCGATAAATATTATATGAAGGAATATTAATAAATGCATTATTAATTGATGGATACAGCCATGATTCGCTAATGCAAAGAACATCAATATTTTCTTGTACAAGCATATGTTCAATTTCTAGTATATGGGATAACAGGGATTGTGCATTTATATGTACGACAGATAATCTATCATTATATTTACAAGTAACTTTCACATCGGCAGCAGTAACAGCAACAGCAGGAGACGAGGTATTACCATGTTTCATTGGGGTGGTATCCATAGTCATAGTTGTAGTTTCGACTGTGTGATTCTGCTGGGAATTCATCATTGTAGTGTGTTCTGGGGTTAGCCCATGGATCCTGGTGTCTGTACCTGCCGTTGGATGTGTAACGCTGGTTTGAGTACGTGCCGTGGTATGATCGGGCCTTCCCAAAGTTTGTATGCCTAGGTGAGTGTCTAGGGTTGTAAGAGCCATCACTCCAGGAGAAGTCTCTTGTGCGTGGACGGCAATAAGAGAGGTTTGTATCGTGTCTCTTTCTGTAGTCTCGCGTATAGGGGATTGTTCCATTAGCTCTTTGCTGTTTATTTTGGTATGACTGTAGTTTGGGATATTTTGTAGAATACCCAGGTTGTGTCCATTGTTTGCTCCCACGAAATGGCTGGACACTTGTGCCTGTAGGCCATTGATTCAGTTTGTAAGGCACATATTCAAATCCTTTCGATATCGTTATTGCGAAGGAAACCCAGTTTGGTGTGCGATAAAGCTCCTTAATCAAGACTTCTTCAGAAGGAATGCCTTGATTTGTCAGTGTATTACGTATCTCTCTCTCAAAGGGGTTGCCAGGAATGCGAATATATATTTGAGCTGTAACCCTTGCACTTGCATTATTTGGCAACTGTGGCTGTGGGGGAGAGGACTTCGATGGAATGTTTAGAATAGAGATTGCTGCTATTTTGTCTTTTCTGTTTTCTTCATTGTTTCGCAGTCTATTGCTGGGTTGGTTATTTGTGCTGGAAGATGTAATTTGGGTGTCCTGGTTAGTGACAGTTGCTGTGTTGTTAGGAGTAGTGGAGACTGACTCTATATCTTCTTCGCTGTTTTGCAACTCTTTACCAGGTTGGTTGTTTGTGCTGGGAAGAATCTTGTTCTGGTTAGTGCCTGTTGTTGCGTTGTTAGGAGTAGTGGGAAAGGACGCTGTTGTTTCATCACTATTTTGTAACCTGTTACTGATTTGATTATTTATGCTAGATGGTGTATTCAGGTTGTCTTGATGGCTATCACTTTTATCTGGATCTACTTCTTCTTCACTACCACTGTCACATTCATCACTCAATGCACTGAAGAAATTGTGAGTAGAGACAGAAAACCTAGTTTGCAGAACCTGAGGGTTGTTGATAGAAGGGACATCATCACTGTTAGGTGACAGCACTGAACTGAGAGGTGGAGATGTTTCTAATAGCAGTTTCAACCTAGAATTATCTCTTTTAAGTAGGACAATGTCAGATTCTAGTAAACCCACCTTGTGTTGTAAGGCTTTCACCTTTTCAGCATCTGCTTCCAAAATTTTCACCTTATCTGCAAGACTTTCTATCATTCGATGTAGGTCTCCTAGGTCGTGTGTTTTTTTAGACTCTATGGATTTTACAACCGAAGTTTGAGGTTGAAAGAGTTTGTCAACTTCACCATTTATTTCATTCATTGAGATATTCAGGACACTTGCGCTAAGAATGATTATGTTTGTAATTATATCTTTTTTTACACGTTTTTTTATGATGTGTTTACCACTGTATTGGGGAAAGAGTTCCACTACCTTCGAAAGCAAAAGTTGACTTGTTTTGTACAGAGTGACTTTTTTAATTTTTTCCAATTCCCTTCTGATGTCCTCACGTGAATATACCAATATTCTGTCCAGAGATGATATAAACACTTCGGGAAAATTATCAGTATTTACACACGTAAGGTCAGAAAGGTCAACATTTTCCGATGAGGACATTCTGGTGTGAATGGGAGGGAAACTGCGGTATGAGGGGAACTGCAGGTTCACCTAAGAAAGGTCCTTTTTTGGTCGGTCGCGAGAGGTTGTGGTTGAAATCGGTAACACTGGGAGAGACACTCTCAACGGTTTCTGTTATGTTATAAGATTATAATGAATTTTCTTTGTATCTTTTTAAACACTAAAGTTGTAATAATCACTCTGACTTAAATTTGAAGATTTATATTTCAGTATGCTTTCGTTAATTTTATAGCTGTGCATTTAAACTCTGTCACTTGATAAACGCAATATTATCGGGAGCTCAATGCGTACACGTCCTCCAGGGAATTGTATAGTGGAGGAAGCCTATGATTTTGCCATTAACTTGGTCTAAACAAGCTTTCATGACATCCATGAAAAAAAAAAAAGCGAAAAAGGACAGTTGAAGGACTGAGGAAAAAATCACGAAGAAATTTAAAAAAAAAAAAAAGAATATGAATTGATATGAAAAAAACAGCAAATAATGTCTCAAAAACATATAATAGATAACTGCATTGCATAAATATAACCTGTACATACATACACAAATATTTTGATATGTATGCATTCTGTATATGCACCGTATGTATTAACTCACACACAGACTCGCTAGAAAAAAAATGACTTAATAACACATTCTCGAATTGTCCTCTTTAAAAATCAAAATGCCCACTGTGAGGCGTACGCCCCACGTTGGGAACCGCGGATATAGCGGATTCTCTCCAGGCGCTTCGGATCCGAAGCTCACAAAAAAGATAACTTCCATTTTTCTTCCTCAATCTCTCTGTATTTCTGTTTTTGTGTATCAAACACAAAGAAATCGTGTCATTACTGTAACTAATGGCTTCAAGCATATATGTTTGGATACTCCCCCCCACACACATATTATTCATACTAGCTCATTCTTTTCTATCTGACGTTTTGTATTTAATGGTCTTGATATGTCAGTTGAATGTTTCAAATATGTTCAGGAGTGTTTACTTTAAAAATAGCTTTTGATATGTTTTTCATACACCACAGCCACGGGGAGGCTACTGCCCTTTCCATCTTGTCCCCATATGCTATTAGAATTCTGCTCTGCAATCGACCTTAATGGCTGACTATGTCACTTTGCGTGACTTTTTTTTTTATACAAAGTATTACTTAACTGAATTCTGACTAAAAGTTTATATAAACGCATTGTTAGTGACTTTGTCACCTATGTACGAGCTCATTCACTCGTGGTTCTGTCTCCTTTTGCAATATTAATTTTCAATTTTTGACTCTGGAATTATTATCCCTCCCTTGCCTTATGTCATATCTCTGGGGTTTGCCGTCTGCCAAGTTCGTCATATTGAGATGGGCTCTCGGAAGCCGCCGAGGTAAATCTTTTGAATTGCTGAGGCAGAAAAATTCCTGATGGGTTGACGATGCATGCTGAGGCCGGATTAGCTTGGCTGGCATGGAAAGGTTTTGGATTGGCATTCTTTACTCGTTTGATAGCAGAGGGATATAAGAATGTCTCCATGTATGGTGCCATTCGTATATTCATTTACCTCGGTCCATGAGGATGACGAGAAATAAATAGGCGCGCTAATCATCAATGGGTCAGTTGATTGGTAAAAATTCGAATTTAGATGAAACAGTGTCGAGAGGCTTCCGTAGAAGATCCGGTTCATTCTTTAAAACGTAGGCCTATGTGGCGATGATAACGCTGTGGACTCTTGTTATAGATTTATATCCTCAGTGTAGGAAGTACAACATGTGGACTGTTACTACTACCATTGTTACTACTACTACTACTCCCAATAATAATAATAATAACTAATAATAATAATGATAATAATATAACAATAATAAAAATAATAATGATGATGGTAATAATAATAATAATAATAATAACAAAAGGCCATTTTCAAACTTATTTTCCACTAGTTTGCTACCTATAACAGGGAACTCAGTGAATTGTGTAGTTCCAAGAAAAGATAACAAGGTATATTGCCCTTATGTATCCACCCACGCGATGGAAAAACAACTGAAATAAAAGTACCTCTTTTATTTTTATTTCCATTATTTTCTACGGTTAAGGTCTTGCGTCAACATGTACCACCAACTTTTTGCACCTGCCTTGATTATCTTTGCACCTGCTCTTTTTGGCCCTCTTAGTTTCTTCACGGGCAATTATGCCAATAAAGGGGGGGGGGATTAGAAAAAGAAAGTTGGACACTTTCAGCAAAAGGATATTGTCATGTTACTGCATCTTGAATTAGGTAATTTAATAAGAAAATGTGTATAGAAGATATGTGGTTGAAATATTTAAGACTCTCTCTCTCTCTCTCTCTCTCTCTCTCTCTCTCTCTCTCTATATATATATATATATATATATATATATATATATATATATATATGTGTGTGTGTGTGTGTGTGTGTGTATGTATGTATGTGTGTGTATTGATGTTTTAGTTATTGATTTAATGGATAGCTGTAGAAAATAGTGTCAAGACTTTGCAGATGATCCAATTTGCACTTTAGTGGTGAAGCTGTGAAAGAATGTACAAATAGGGTATGGATAACCGTGAGTCATGAAAATAAAAGTAACAGATATGAACTCCCTAAGAGCACAGAGACATATTTTTATATTAGCTCTTCAAGAGGACACTTTTGTGGGTAATATTCCTTCATATACCTCAAACATCTGTTGAGTTCATAAGGGCTACTCTAGTTGGACGTCAATAATTGTTGTCATAATTATGGTATGGATGTTGTAAATGAGTTTTGCGTGTGTCAGAGTGATTGTTTAGCTTTGACATGAACAATTATAAAATCGTGTGGGTAAATATGAGTTCTCCTGTCTGGGAACTGGGATGGAATGAGGGGGGGGGATCTCTTGTCAGGGAACTGGGATTGGATGAGAAGGGGGTGGGGGAATATGTGACAGCTTCGAGTGAACTCTCTTAAGCCCTATTCAGGGTGTCATCATTAGAGGGGGGGGGGAAATAGGATGACAAGGATTTGGGGGGATACGTACGGAATGGAAGTAAGGAGAGAGATATAAAGAGAAGGGCAGATCCTCTTGCTATGGTGTGTCCAGAATTCGGTCTGGAGCGTCTTATACACAGTGCATGGCTATGACACCATTCAATGTTTGAGCTTGGCTTTTAAGTTACCTTCATGGCTTTACTTAGGCATGAGAGAGAGAACGCTTGTTAACTTGGTAAGCAAGTTTGGTGAAATGTAAAGCTATTTCCATGATATAAAGAATCTTTCAGAAAGTCGAAGTGTCATGGAAAATGAGATCATTATCAGTGTGTTATCCTTACGTGTGATTTTCTGATTTTTTTTTTATTTACTTCTATGTTAATTTTGTTTTTTCTAATGTCGATGAAGAGATGCTTTCATTTTCTCCTACGTATTATCCTATGGCCGCGGCCTATTTCTCATCATGAACATGGAATAACTTGTAAGTACTTTACGTAACACTTTTTTTTTCAATTATTCATACACGTCTCCATCATTTGTGGCTGCTTTGCTACTTGGCTTGGCTGCATTGTGACACCTGCTTAACCTAATGTTAAGAATTTGGCGAAAACAGGAACAGAAAAATAATAATAATAATAATCATAATACTAATATTGTTAATAATACATACATACATATACCTTGGCTGTTTTCCCCTTTAATTGGGGGGTAGCCGACATCAAGAAAGGAAAACAGTTTGGGGAGAAGTTATTCTCCCCTCTACTCCCCTTCTTCTTTGACGTCTCGCAGGAGGTTGATACAAGGGGGGGGATTCCTAGTCCCCCGCCCCGTCCACTTTTAGTCGCCTTTTACGACACGCAGGGAATACGGTGAGGCTATAATAATAATAATAATAATAATAATAATGATAATAATAATAATAATAATATTAGTAATAATAATAATAATGATAATAATAATAATAATAATATTAGTAATAATAGTAGAAATATTAGTAGTGAAATAGGGTCTGCTCCTGGGGGGGGGCAAGTGTTCCTAATCTTGAGAACATTGATTTTAGGTACGTTATCGACATGACCCATCTGGGATCTCAATTTCCAGGTTATATGTCTATTAGATGATGCTTTTCCTAGTCATTTTCTTTTGTTGCGATGTATTTTAACCCAGTGATTTTATCATAAGCGCATTATTATTATTATTTTTATTATTATTATTGCATTTTTTGTATATATATATATATAATATATATATATATATATATATATATATATATATATATACATATATATATATATATAAATTCATGTCTTGTAGACTGTCTCATCTACACTATACTTCGCGATATTTTTAGGAAGCTTCAGATTGTAGAGGATAGATAACCACTTTTACTGGCCGAATGTGTAGCTTTCGTAAGTGTTTGTTCTCATAGCATCAGGAAGTGTAAATGTGTGTTTTTTTTATGGCATTCGTGATTACGGAAGCATTGTATTTCTTTTGCCTTTTTTTTTTTTTAACTAGAGTTGTATAATAAGTATAAGAGAATATGATGGCGTTCTTTTCGTAAAGACTTTCGAACCTTAACTCCTCACCTTCAACCTGCCTGTGTTCACCCTTGTTCGAATGAGGATTAATAGTTACACCTTAAACGGCGCGCACGCACACACACACACACACACACACACACACACACACACACACACACACACACACACACACACACACACACACACACACACACACACACACACACACACACACACACACACACACACACACACACACACACACACACACACACACACACACACACACACACACACACACACACACACACACACACACACACACACACACACACACACACACACACACACACACACACACACACACACACACACACACACACACACACACACACACACACACACACACACACACACACACACACACACACACACACACACACACACACACACACACACACACACACACACACACACACACACACACACACACACACACACACACACACACACACACACACACACACACACACACACACACACACACACACACACACACACACACACACACACACACACACACACACACACACACACACACACACACACACACACACACACACACACACACACACACACACACACACACACACACACACACACACACACACACACACACACACCTTGATTCAAGTGTATGACTAACAAACTATAACACAGAAGTACGCACACACAC
>JAXCGZ010012207.1:0-10000 GCA_037179515.1 Halocaridina rubra | reverse complement strand
TCATTAATGACCCACATCTTACTTTTAATCTGGATTCTCTTTCTCTTTGCCGTAAGATATCATCCCTTTCCATTTTCTATCGCTACTACGTCCATCGCTGCTCTGATGAGTTGGTGAGTTGCATCCCTCCCTCTCTGCCAAGGCCATGTGTGGCGCTCCAAGCGGCCTCTTCTCATGAGTACTGTGTGGAGACTTGTAGCTTGCGGATTGGTCAGTGCTACGACTTCTTCTTTCCATACACCTCCAAGATTCTGGAGCTTCTTCTTTTGTCTTTCCTGATTCTTATAGCCTTTCTTCCTTCAAAAAGAAGGTCTATGGCCATCTCTGGGCCTAATTCTGCCTTGTGTCTAGGTCATCAATATTTCGACTATTCTTTCAGCCTGTCCTTTTCGTAATGTATATCATTTCTTTATTTTTGCCTTGTTCATAACCTTCTACTTTTTCATCTTAATGTTTTCTTCGTGCTCTAGCCTATTAATGGCAATTTTCTAATCTGTTATGGTGTCACACTCATAGAAAAATAAGATAGTCATTTCATGATTAGATAATACAAGTTAATCAAGATGTGCTAGATTGTTTAGTCATAGTTTATTTTTGGATTATGATTAAAAAAAGAAATATATACATAAACACACACACAGTATATATATATATATATATATATATATATATATATATATATATATATATATATATATATATATATATATATATATATATATATATATATATATATATATTATATATATATATATATATATATATATATATATATAATACGTAACTCGTACAGACTGCAAAAGATTTCGTTCCACCTAGTTTTAGAAATCTCCCCTCCCCACTTCCATTCTCTTTGTGGAAGTAAGGAAGGGGTAATATTTGGTAATTACTTGCATAAAATAGCCTTCTTTTTTCGCAGTTATGTGGATGAAAGCACTGTCATTATACTTTGATGAAGAGTGGTTTGGAGGCCGCTGTAGGAATGGTTCTGTACTCAGAATTTTATTCATATTATAATGTTTACTTATCTAATTTTTGGGAGTTCTGGAACTTTTTTGGATATGTCTATATTTATATTAAGTTTATTTTGCGCATCCTCAGCAAGGACCAACTCGTCTTACTTAGAAGTTTTCAAAAGTATCCATAGTTTGTTAATATATAATTTCTACATCTAATGTTAATGTATAATTTCTACATCTAACGGCGGGAACTCCAAATACGAGCTCATTATGGAAGCACAGTTGAGTACATCGAAAAGCAAAATTAGAAAAAAATTACATATATATATATATATATATATATATATATATATATATATATATATATATATATATATATATTAAACACGTATGATATTTTGGTTTAGGCGAGTGACTTTGCTAACTGACGTGTATTAAGCATCTGAATAACTTTGACGTTTTACTACTTATGCAATTTAAATATGTTTCTTTTGTCAGGCGCATAGAATCTGCTTCTCAAAATTAGGAATAGGAGGCAGACTGTTGTATCATCCCTCGTGTTGATGGCTGAGTCAAGTCAACCCTGTGGATCGGTATTGCAATATTATCTCTACGAGCTCGAGCTTCGACATGAGTAGAAGTCGTGTCCCGCAGGTCGTAAGAAAAAGAGAATCTCTGACAAAAATAATTAACACACACACGATCGTAATGCATGATTGGGTTGCAGGTGTTTTTATATATATATATATATATATATATATATATATATATATATATATATATATATATATATATAGAGAGAGAGAGAGAGAGAGAGAGAGAGAGAGTCAAAGTCAAAAGTCAAAAATTTTATTCCATCAAAAATGGCTATTACATGATAATTAATCTAATTACAAATTACAATGTAAAATGTCAAAATAAAACAAATGAAATTTGCAAAGCACAAAATCAAAATATTTACACATTAAAATAAGCATACACACACTTCGTCTACCCAATGGGAGGATAATAATGAGACTAAAATCACTTATTAAGTAGGTGATTTAAAAGATGAGATTTAAGTGAGGGTAATGTTTGGCAGCTTCTTAAGTTTGCGGGTAAAGAGTTCCAAAGTCTCGGGCCCATTACATTTAAGGCTCTTGCCCCAATATCAGTGGAAGTTCTGGGCACGTAAAAAGAATTCTGATATCTGGTGTTGACGTTATTGATACGCACTTGATTAACTGTTGGCAATGAGAAGAGCCATTCCGGTAATATTCTATGATTTATTTTAAAAACTAAAAGACAGATATTATATATGAACTTCATGTCCATCCTTAGCCAACCCAATCTCTCAAAGAGGGGAGTCACGTGATCATATTTATGCACCCCCCCCCATGGCAACTCTTGCAGCAAAATTCTGGAGCCTTTTCACTCGTAACATCTGGGTCTTAGTCGTGGAACCCCAAACACTCAGACAGTAGTTGAGAATACTTAAAATCAATGTTTGTACTACAATTACCCTACAATCAGGCTCGAATCTTTCATAGACTTTGTTCAAGTAAATAAGGGTCCCGTTCACTTTTTTATGTAGTTCATCGATATGAAAATTAAATGTCATGGTACTGTCCATAATAACTCCTAGATTTTTAACCTTATTAGATGGGAAGAGTGAAACATTGTTGAAATTTATACTGATGTTCTCAGGAATGCGGGACAGGTATTGATTTGATCCAAAATTAACAAATTTAGTTTTATTTTCGTTCAGTAAAAGACCATTACTGTTAAAATAACTTTTGGCACAGTTTAATATATCTTCAGCCCTTTTTAAGATTTCAGGAATTCTATCAATGTCACCAGTAAGCATAATCTGGGTGTCATCAGCATACATAACAAGTAGGCAATCTCTTATAAATTGAGGTAAATCATTAACATATATTAGGAAAAGCAGAGGACCCAAAATTGAACCCTGAGGAACGCCAAAACTGATATCTAAAGAAGAAGAGAGAGTCGAGCCCATTCGAACTGACTGAATTCGATCTTTCAGATAATTTTCGAACCAAAATGAGTCAACATGAACTTTGGAAAGTTTTCTCGTTAGAATTTGATGGTGTACACTGTCAAATGCTTTAGACAAATCTAACAATAATAAAAGTGATATTTTCTTATTTTCAATATTACTATAAATTTTATCAGTAATTTTAAGTAGGGTCGTCTCGGTCGAAAGTTTAGACCGAAAACCGTGTTGTTCTTCACATAATAGACAATTTGATTCAAGGAAATTTATTAACTGGGTGGCAACTACCTTCTCAAGTATTTTAGACAGAATGCTGAGAAGAGAGATTGGCCTATAATTTTCAACATTATTAGTATCTCCACTCTTAAAAACGGGGATGATATAGGGATGCTTCCAGAGGTTAGGATAAATGCCTGTAACAATGGATGTATTAACAATGACTAAAATGAAAAATACTGTAACTGGCAATGAGTCAATTAGGAAGCGAAGTTGTATCCCATCGGAACCACAAGAGTTTGTTGGTTTGAGGTTCTTTATGATAAGAATAAGTGTGACTAAATCGATTGGGTGCGGTCTAAAATTATTGATAATATTTCTTTCAGCTGGAGGCTGGCAATTATGTGGTTGATTAATAATCAAGTCATTATTATCTTGGGACTTTTCATATGTGGATTTACCTATTTCAGCAAAATACTTATTAAAATCATTCACTCGCTTTTCCACATTATCACTGAGAAGGTCAGAATTTTCTAAGATTTCCTTATTTGCAGGAATTATTCTTTTTATAACATTCCAAGTTCCTTTGATATTTCCCTTATACTTGGAAAATTCTTCCCTGAAATGATTTTTCTTCTTTTCGGACAACATTGTTTTAGTAAGGTTTCTTTCTCTTCTATAGGCTCTTTCCATCTCGGAGTTTTGTCTATCAGATTTAAATTGCCTTAGGAGGTCATCTCTCCTTTTCATTTGCTCTTTTAACTGAGAGTCAATCCACGGGGCAGGAGGGCGTGTCATGACTTTGGTTGTAAGAGGGGCACATTCATTTAAACATCTCGTAAAAAACATCAGTAAAAGTAGAAACTTGATAATTTACACAATCTGTAGTTAGTATTGAATTTAAAATGTTGTATTCATTAAGAAGAGTGTCGCAGAAACAATTTTGAGAATAATTCTCAAGAGATCGGAAAGTTTTAACAATTGGCGGTCTCTTTTCCTTCCTGACATTAACTGTAGCTATTAGAAGCTCGTGGTCTCCTACAGGACAAGGTAAGACATCGTGGTGAACTATAAAACTAGGTGTATTGGTAATTATAAGATCAATTAGGCTGGAGGAATTAGCGGTGATACGGGTTGCTTTATTCACAAGCTGATTTAAGTGGAGGGATTGAATTAATTTCCCCATTTTATTATTAGGAAGAAGGAGATTATCATTGAAGTCGCCTATAATAATGAGAGGTTTGCTCCTCAAACAGACCGACCGAAATACCTCGGAGATGTAATCAAAGGTGTCGTTGAGTGCATGAGGGTGTCTATATACACATCCCAGGATGAATGAAGGGAATTTCCTACTCTGAACAGTCAACCAAATGTCTTCGAGATGAGGAGAGAGAGAGAGAGAGAGAGAGAGAGAGAGAGAGAGAGAGAGAGAGAGAGGAGGAGGAGGAGGAGGAGTCGATCTTCCTTGACAATACAGTTTTCAGTCTATTGATTCAAAACCTGTGATTAATATTTGTGTTAAGTGTGAAAGAAAGTAATTGTCTGATTACTGGACTTATGCTCTAAGTGAACTAGTTGCAGAGTGTTTCTGATTGTTTGTTATTTATTTCTTGTTGTTTTTCCTTATGTGTATGCTTTTCATTTTGTAAATAAATTACATTCAGTTGTATTTTCTTTTTAATATTTATTTTTGCTATTTTATGTATTATGAAGTTTTCCAAAATACAATGGAAAATACTTTAAATATTTAACACGCACAAGAAACGCACAGAAAGTTGAAAACTATTGTAAATTAAATGCCCACATTATGTTCTTTCTCCACACAGACATTTATGGCTTACATAGAAATACTACCCAGTATATGTAAATAAATGAGAATATATTCCACGAGAAATATTATCCAAATTTATTTTTTTTACGCAACCTATCTATCTTGTGAATTTTCCTTCCGCTTTCAGTATATTTTTCTTAATTATATGACTAAGTCTTATATATATATATATATATATATATATATATATATATATATATATATATATATATATATATATATATATGGTGTTATGTATGTATGCCTTTGTTTAACACCAAAGTTAGTTGATACTGTGTCCTAAGATATTCGGTGTCCCAATTATATATATTAATGAAGCAAATTACGTCCTCGCGCCCCAGAAATAACAGCGGAGCCAAGCCTTGTAAAGTGAAAGTTTGGTTGTAAATATTTCTGCTTGATAAGTGTTTAGTCAGTTTTGCAGTGTTTGGGAAGAAAGTTTATGTATAATATATATGTCTTATACATTTTTATACTTGTGTATTTGCTTCTCTCTCTCTCTCTCTCTCTCTCTCTCTCTCTCTCTCTCTCTCTCTCTCTCTCTCTCTCTCTCTCTCTCTCTCTCTCTATATATATATATATATATATATATATATTATATATATATATATATATATATATATATATATATATATATATATATATATATATATATATATATATATATATATATAGAGAGAGAGAGAGAGAGAGAGAGAGAGAGAGAGCAACGGGGAGACCTTTGTGTGGCTCCCACCTATAAGATCCAGTTGTTCAAGTTCCCAAACTAACTCGCAGATCTTCTCTACTCCAGAGTTATTTAGAGATGAGAAATAGAAGGTGGTGGTGTTTATTGCGTGATTGCCTCGGTCAACTCAACAGGCTTAGTGAATACATCCGTAGATGTGTAGACTCAGTTCTGAAGCAGTAATCTAAAATCTCGAAAAAGAGTTTCTGTCCCACGCTCTTCTGGTTAGAATAAATAAGTAGGAAAAGAAATAAAGAAATAAGTAATGAAAAAGTGTATACAGTTCTTGTATCATGCATGAGATTGTGTAGTTGGGTATGCCATTCACTTTCACCGTTATCTGTGTTACTATTAGTCCCCATGCGAATGGGGGTGGACGCAGACGTATTGGTTCCATTAAATTTACTCTTTAAAAGGTTGGGATTATCGTGAATTGAAAACTACAGACGCCATAATATTCCAAATTGTCGTTGTTGTCATTTTGCCGACGTGAGTATCGCTCTTTATCACGTAAAATAATTATTGAGGGTTATTTTTTTCACCTTGTAACACCTCAGAAGGTTTAAAATCTCAAGCGCTGGAAAGGCTGATAATAGGGTCATTATTGGAAATTGAATTTGGTCAGGTCATGGATGCAATCTCTCTCTCTCTCTCTCTCTCTCTCTCTCCTCTCTCTCTCTCTCTCTCTCTCTCTCTCTCTCTCTCTCTCTCTCCTCTCTCTCTCTCTCTCTCTCTCTCTCTCTTTTGAATGGCTACAAAGAGGGGAATGGTATATGAGGCAACTAGGAACATCACTGAAATTCACAATGAGACCATTCCGAGAATATTTCGAAAGTTTTACATTCTGCTAAATCATCTTTGAAGAATGAAAAAGATTTTTTTTTTTTTCATTCACCTTCACTCTTTTAGTACCCATATTTACTGTTTTTTCAGGACGTAGAAGTTTTGCTGCATTAAGACGTACTGTAATCAGATTTGTATGGTTTTTTTTATTAGTTTAGTTTTTTTAATATATTTTCATGGTTAAAGTGACGGGAGTAAATCAGTTGTGCAAATGCCTTTGAGGGAAATCAGATGAGGTACACCTTGAAGTGTCAAAATTACTTCCTAGGATGTACTGTATAGGATTTAGACAAGTTTTGTTTTCCTTTTCACAGTACGACTTCAAGAATTTTATCATTTTGATGCTTGACATTGTTTATTTTATTTATAAAATTTATTATTTTGATATCATTATTATTATTTATTATATTTATAGCCATTATCTTTTTTTTTTATGATTGTGACACCAGGACGGGCAAAAAAAAAAAAATAAATAAAACAGCCCTCATCGGGCCTGGGCACGAAGAATACATAAAGTAAAGAGAAACAGAGATGAAGAGTGTAATGACTTGTCAGATGTGAAGGGATAATAGATGTGTGATGAATATCCAAGAATATTCAGTGTAGCTGTAGGCATAGAAAAAGAACCGTAACTGAAGGAAGACTTAACATCGAACTGTCCAGGACAGACCTATTTAAGTTCAAAAAACCTTCAGCTGTAGTATCGCAACGGGCGGCTGGGGCCATGAGCCAACCTACTACATGACTTAATTATTATTTAGGCACATTTACCATAAAAATCTGTTATACAGTACGTATAAGAACTTTTTCTTGTTTTACCTGATGTTACTTTTGCATTTTGAAAGAAATCGTATGATTTTTTCCATCATTTAAGCCTTAACTGGGATGTACTATACTGTAATGGATTTCAAAATGAGATCATATTGGGGAATCCCAAGAAACAAATTGAGAAAAGTGGATACTGCTTACTAACAAGGACACTTCAGCCTTTTGGGAAGGGATTGAAAATAATTACCTTCACTATTTTGTCTGTATAATATCCACAACTTTTCCTCTTTTTTTTCGAGTATTTCTTTCTTAATGACTTTGGTGTATCTGTTGATAAAACCTTGGCTCCCACCCAGGCGGTCCCGAGTTTAATCCCCCAAATGGCTTCTAAGAGGTAAAAGGGTAGCTACGTTCTATGCGTGATAACCCATGTCAACTCAGTAGGCTCAAGGAGTGTTCCATTTTAGCTGTATACAAAATCGTCACAAACTCAGGATTTGATAAGGGCAGACATTTCCGTCTCGCTTTTGCCTTGCCAAAAAAAATCGACAGTTGTTTAGAACCTCCCTTTTTTTTCTTCTCCATCTGAGCAGAGCTTTGCTAGCTATTCAATCTTGCATTATCCACGTTTAATCGAACATGGATATGTGGCCACTTCCGGTTGTATTCTGCATAGCCTATAATCATTAAACAACTGTCAATATATGGGGGTAATTCTCTTACAGCTATGTTGTTGAATAACCTGATGTTTGTAATGTTGGATAAAGTCCAAATATTATTTAAAAGTAGTTACATTCTCTTATTGCTTTTGTTATTAGTATAATGATAATTCAAACATATAAAGAATATGCAATATGAGGTATATTTTTTGCCTATGGCCGGGAATCAAACCTAGGACATAATCAGAGTGCAAAGGCACTACTAACTGTACCCCTGCAGGTATAAGTTTTTCTTAATAAAGCTCTCATCTAACTGCTGGAACTAGGGAATGAATACACTACATATGCCTTCGGAGGTACAGTTGGTACCGCCTTAGCCCACTGATTACTTGTCCTAGGCTCGAATCCATGCCTGGGGAAAGTTCTCATGTTTTCACACACTCGCGCATATATATATATATATATATATATATATATATATATATATATATATATATATATATATATTTATATATATATATATATATATATATTAATTATTTTAACTACGAAGGTAAACAGGACTCGAAATAATCATACTTACAATATTCGCTTCTCATGAAACAGATTTATACACATGCGCGCTCGCTCACACGCTCGCACACAAATTTTAATCTTAAAAAGAAATATATTGCGTATTCAGCACAGAGGTGGTTTACGCCTTTAGCAACCTTGTGCTTTATTAAACATCTTGGCATTCCGAATTCACTCACGTGAATGCTTGCGCACATGGATGTTTATTAAAGGAAATATTTTATATATATATATATATATATATATATATATATATATATATATATACACACACATACGCTCACGCACTTTTATGTATAAGATCTGATGATAGAAAATGTTTATATTTTTCGTATTGTCATGCTTTCTTTTCTAGTGATCGAATATATTCTTTACTGCAAATAATCGTTTATTTTCACGTAAGTCTTAACACAACCAGGTAGTCTCTCTCTCTCTCTCTCTCTCTCTCTCTCTCTCTCTCTCTCTCTCTCTCTCTCTCTCTCTCTCTCTCTCTCTCTCTCTCTCTCTCTCTCTCTCTCTCTCTCTCTCTCTCTCTCTCGAGCGCGCGCGAGCGCAGCCATGTGTGTGTGTGTGTGTTTAGGTGAGAGAGAGAGAGAGAGAGAGAGAGAGAGAGAGAGAGAGAGAGAGAGAGAGAGATGGGGGTGAGGTATGATCTTAGAGGTGGGTTCATTCAACGATTACCCTTCAGTCTTTTAAGTAATGTCTGGGGGGCCCACCCATTCCTCGCTGCCTGTCCCTGTCTTTATTTTTTTTTTACTACATATTCCGCATCGTTACAAGGTTTCATTTACTTGTAGGAGGATACTCTTAGGGGCAGAGGATGGGCTTGAGGAGTATTGCTACCTGATATCTGTTTGACATTACAAGAAAATAGTTCCTTACATCTTCCTATTTCTTGCACTAATTAACTTACAATATTTCCTTGATTTGCCTTAAAGGCATAGAGTAGTTTACTATTTTAAGTTACTCATATATATATATATATATATATATATATATATATATATATATATATATATAATATATATATATATATATATATATATATATATATATATATATATATATATATATAAATATATACATATATATATATATATATATATATATATATATATATATATATAAATATATATATATATATATATATATATATATATATATATATATATATATATATATATATATATATATATAGATAGATAGATAGATAGATAGATAGATAGATAGATAGATAGATAGATAGATAGCTAGATAGAAAGTACCTGCATATATTTAGATGTGATCGCAGTGGTCAAGTGGTAATGCTCACGACTTTGATTCGTTAGATCGAGGGTTCGCTGCCCACCACGGTTTGTTTGTTAGAAAATATTCACACAGGGTAACAGTCACAATTACCAAAAGCAAAGGCTTTCGCAAGAAGGTATC
>JAXCGZ010012206.1:0-36230 GCA_037179515.1 Halocaridina rubra | reverse complement strand
GTTATTGTTACTACAGGCCAGATTTTACCAGTTTCTTAATTTTGACCACATTTGGAAATATAATTTTATTCCATCAACTTCTCTAATCCAGGCTTGTGTTTTCTTTCAATGGCAAAATATAATTTTTTTTTCCTCAGGTCTTAATTAATCCATTCTTATCCTGGATGCAGTGAAAATATTGATTCAGCAGTATGTTAGATATGCAAAATGCTTGATATTGTAAAGATGAGTGACCCCCTAAACCCCATGTAAATATAAATTACCCTTTAAATGGTTTGGTTAGGTGACTTGCCTTGTATGTAGGAATAGCCCGAGAGTTCCCCGCTATTACTCTTCCTTACAGGTTCCAAAATGCTTTATGTCATCATTAATTCTATTTGGCAGTACTGCAGCGTTGGTTGGAACTCTGCTCGGGAAGTGATGAACTTGTGTTCGGGCCCTCTGCGGGGCGTTAGGAAGGGTATTCAACATTAATTTCCCTGCTCCAACCTGTCTGTGTCCTTCCCCATTCAAGTGGTGATTAGTAATGACAGAGAGGCAAGAAAATTTTTATTATCGTATGTTCATCATTAATTACTTCACAATTAAACATGCACCTTGTCATTGTATATTTTGTTTATATTATGGCTGTAATTGCTCATTGCAGAATTGTGTAATACCTGGGCAAAAATAGTGGATTCCTATTCAGAGGAAGTCTGTTAAACCCATAACAGCAGACATGTTCGGCTTCCTCAAAAATGTCGTCGAAGACGTTGTCGACAGTGCTGGAGATGATATGAATAAGTAAGTACAGTATAAGATTTCATGTATGATTTTATGCTTATTGAGGGTAATCCAACTGTAGTTGTCTAGTCACAGCATAGGATCCTCGTCCACTTACCCTGTGGGTGACCCAATCAGTTAGAGGCATTTTGGCAGCCCTCTATCTCCAAGGAGCTAGGAGGAGTGATTGAGATATACTGTATTAGTTTCTAGTAAATATATGTTCTTTGACTGGGCCATCTCCCTTTTGTATCAGGCTGTTGTATAAGTGTGAACTGGTTAATTTTACAATCTTTTTAATTTACAGCACTTGTTCGCTTACTGCTTAAATTGTGTAACTGGTGCTGTGTGAATGTAATACTGTGCCGTATGTATCTTAAACTGATTTATTATATAAAGTCTAAAACTTGTTTAGTAATTTTATGGCACATTCTTTTGAGAATTAACAGTGGTCACGAGATTTATTTATTGGTACGTTTTTGGCCAGTACTAGTCTCAGGAAGAGACAGACCTGCAATCAAGCCCAAATGGATATTTTTTTAAAGTGTGACACTGTAACAGGCAAAGGAAATTGCCCTCATCAAGCCCGGGCACCAAAAATAATGATGAAGAGAAGCAGAGATAGGGAGTATTGTGACTTTTCAGATGTGAAGGGATAGTTATAGATGCATAATGAATATGCAAGAAAGTTTGGTATAGTTGTAGGGATAGGGGAGAAACCACGTTGCTTTTTCCTTCAAATTCAATGATATTGATATGGTATTAAACATATCACTTATATTTTAAGGAACCAAAACAGAGGGCAGCAGCAGTACGGAGGTCAGCAACAGTACGGAGGTCAACAACAGTACGGTGGAGGTCAGGGAGGAGGAGGAGGAGCTGAGCTTGTATCTGGATTGATTGGTGGTTTTCTTGGAGGGTGAGTTGACATTTCTTTGACAGACTCTTATATGATCATATGCATGGCAATTGTTGTTTAATTGTATTTATGCTTTTATGTCTTCATATTTAGATCATATATTTGGAATATTTTTTGTCATTTTTTGAATCACTCAGTAGAGTTAGTTTGCACTGAAATTGTTCTGTATGTGGAAGTATTTAAATATTTGAGACTGTTTTGTAGTCAACAAGTAGCAATTACTGTGTATTTAAGATGTCTCTTAATATCCTTGTTAATAAAGTCCTGGAATATTTATTAAACTATGGGTCGTTGATCCTAGTCACTACTTTTGATCTATAGCCGTGCTTTATACTTTTTTGTGTTTACTGTAACGTACAATTTTACCTTTACTGTAAGTGATATAATCGATGTTCAACATGCAGTTTTACCATTAATGTAAGTAATGAATTTCATTCTGTTTGAATGTAGCAGACAATTGAATTAGTGTGCAAGCGATTAACACATACTGAATTATGTTAGTTTTGTTAATATGAGGTATTACAGTGGCTTCTTCTACCATCCATTGACAGCAATAAAGGTCATCAGAGTAATGATCAGTATGGCCCTGGTCCATATGGCCCACCTCAGGGCTACTATGGCCCTCCACAAGGCCAGTATGGCCCTCCACAAGGTCAGTATGGACCTGGTCCTTATGGTCCTCCACCAGGGCAATATGGACCTGGTCCATATGGTCCTGGCCCATATGGCCCTCCACAAGGCCAGTATGGTCCAGGACCTTATGGCCCTCCTCCTGGCCAGTACAGTGGCCAGCAACAAGGGGGCGGCGGCGATATTGCCGGTGTGGCTGCAAACATCATAGGCGGGATGATTGGGTGAGCCGAGTTTGCCCTCCCTCCCTACCCGATTTGCTTGTGCCTTGGCTTGATAGTTCCAGAAAATAACCCATAACAGTGCCATTGCTGCAATGACAGAAATTGATAGCAGTGGATAGCAGTTACTTTTATTGATTTGTGTTTGTCCAAATACAGGGGGTCCCCGTTTTAAGTCGTTTCGAGGTTACATCAGATACCAATAGATAATTAAAATAAATTTTTCAACATAACAGTTATCCAGATGCAAACCAACCAAAGTAGTAAAGGTAAATAATACTGTAAATAGTGTAATTTAGCTATTTTTATGTATTAGATTAAGAACTTAGATTATTTTTCTGTGTTTTAGAGTATTTACTTTTAGCATTTGGGGGACGTAGGTTCGAATTATAGGTGTGTTCTAACTTAAGTCAGTTGTCAGGAATGGAACTCTGACGTAAAGTGGGGACCCCCTGTATTCTCATCTTCTAATAGCTTTAAGGCTCTTTGACTTATTGTTATGCCTTTTTGTTTTTTACCTTTTTACTTTTTTTTTTTCTATTGTTTTGTTTGATGTTTGTTTGAGTTTTTTAATTCACACTAAAAATATTTATGAACATTTCTTCATTTTGATCCCACCTTGGTTAATTTTTTTTAGCAAATGAACGATATAGCCCATAGATAAAACACAAAGTAGTAAGTAGATGTACCATAATAGGTCCTGAAGAGGACATAGCTCGGTCATGGTTCAGTACATTTCCTTTTTACCTTGTGTTTTACTTATGAGCTTCCTCTGTTTCATATTATGCTGTTTGATAAGACTTTAATTTTCATATATTATATTCTGAACACAGGGAAAGTATGTTCCAAAGGTATTTATTTCTTGTGTAGTTAACTTAGTTTCTGAACAAACTAAAACGTGTCTTCATAATATTACCAAACTTATTTCTGAATGAACCAAACATTTCTTCATAGAATGACCTAACTTATTTTATAGTTGAACTCTGAGCCTTTTGTTATTCTTAATGAAGTAAGTTCATCATCAAAATCATCATCATTCTCATCACCTCTGACTCTGTGCGATGCAAAGGGCCTCATTGAATTTCCGCCTCTCATTTCTTTCCTCTGCTCTCATGTCTAGAGATCTATGTTCATTTTGCCACTTATATCTAGCCTGTGCCTTCTCTACTATAGATTTAAGTTCATGCCCTCCTTAAATATCATTATTACTATGCCAAGATTACAATATCTACAAATTATTAAAAGCTTGCGATTATTACAGAACTATGTTAGAACGAGACAAGATATCTGCATATATATTCTTATATATTTGTTTCAGTTTACTAAACTCTTATTAGCATATTCTGATATTCGTGTGTACATTTTTCTATATTGCAATTCCTTCAGAAGAATCTATGATTTAAATTTAACTCTTTTTCTGTTATTTCTTAAATCTAAGACCCTTCAAAGGGACCAAATGCAGAACATTGTGTCTCGATGCTGATTTAGATAGTTGCTGGCTTAAGACTGAGAGTTCTTTGGTCTCCCAGCTCGGTCCTTTGACTATGCATAATGTAAGAAAGCAATATTGTCAGTTTCATAAATTGTCATTATTTTTTATTAGATAAACATGTAAGACTCTAATATGTGATGACTATAAAATAAGAAAGTATTGTGACTGTTGTGGCCGAGTTGGTAGTGCGCTCGACTTTGATGCGTAAGGTTGTCTGTCTGAGGCCCACCACTGTCTGAGGTTAGAAATGGTTTTCGCTCAGGATGATAGTCGCACTCTGCCCAAACCTAAGTCCTCCGAAAGAGAAAAACGTCTTACCCCTTAATAGAAAAGGGAGTCCGTGCTGCAAGACCAGATCGTAGAATAGGAGGTATTAATTTGCTGGATCTTGGAAAGATGAGTAACCCCCAGAACCCCAATTAAAGTGAGATAGCCCATAAATTTTTAAGTTAGCGTAGGTGAGTTGATTTGTAAATATGAATAAGTTTGGGGTTGCTATTCTTTATAAGATCCAATTCACTATACATAATGGGCTGTATGTGCAGCAGTACCCTTTGCAGATTAAGTGGTGAGTTTGAGTAGCTGTGTTATTAACTCCCTAAGGAAGGCCACTGCCCTTCCCGAGCTTTCCCACAGAGTACTCAGGGAGTGTATGTTGTGTTGTTGGGCTATGTGGTTGTAAGCTCTGCAGCCGTCCCTAATGTGTTTGATTGTATGAGGTACTGCGTTACTTCCTGGATACTTTCTTTTTTATGCTTGCCGGGAGCATATGTTGTGTTGTTGGCCTATGCGGTTGTAAGTAGTGCAGTCTGCCCTAATGGTTTTGACCGTTTTGTTACTCGCAGGGAGCGTATGTTGTGTTGTTGGCCTATGCGGTTGTAAACAGTGCAGTCTTCCCTAAGGTGTTTGATTGTATGAGGTGATTTATTGCATCCTGGATCATTTTTCTGTTGCATGACTCATCCAGATGTTGTTACAGTTGTTAACTTATATTAACACAGTCCACAGATTGTTTTATTCCTGTATTTGTTGACGTGTTTGACCTCATGAGAATTACTGGATATATTTTCCTGACACTGGTGATTGTATTGCTTTGAATAGAGGACTCAGCATTACAGTTATTGTTTTTTGGTTAAAGTTTGAATACTGTCATAATATATATCAGGTGTTATGAACCTATAGCTTACTGCTCTAAAATTTGTATATCTCATGTAGTAGCAAAAGATTTCTGATAGTTGTAATGAATTCTAATTTCAGAAATTGTTTTTTTTTATTTTATTTTTATCATATTTGTCTTCCCTTATCAAGAGATAGGATAACTATGGCAATCTCTCATACTTTAGAGAGCCATCTGATTTATAGCCTTCTTTATTTTTTCCTGCTGGGCTTGTTGCTTGGCTTGTGATAATGATAATAATAATAATTGTATTGCAATACTGAGATGTACTATTGTATACAATTTTATTTTCCTCTATATTCTCTTTCTCCTTTTCCTCACCAAGTTACTTCCCCTGCTGGAGCCATCTGGTTTATAGTCTCTGACTGTTTCCAGTTGGGCTTGTTGCTTGGCCTATGAAAATAATAATAATAATAATGATAATTGTAAATGTTGCAGAGGAGGTGGCCAGGCCTCATCGAACCAGGATCAGAGGCAAAGCGATGGTATGAATCAGTTGGTCTCAGGAATGGCAGCTAACTACATTGGAGGAATGATGGGGTAAGATTTATTTGTGTTGTGATTAATATCTAGTGGTACCTTAAGTCCCCAGCTCCAGTCTGTCTGTGTCCACTCCTGCTCAACTGCAGTTCTTCAGTTCTTATTTTCTCTTAGCATAAGGGACCGTGAATGCTTGACTTAAGAGGTGATAGAACCACAATTAAGCCCATATCAGGTCATTAGGAAGAGCATCCAGCCTCAATTCCTGTGCTCCAGTCTGTCTGTGTCCACCCTCATTATGAGAATATAATGTGACATATTAAAGAAATATCTCTGAGCATAATTGAAGTCAGTCTTAAGAATCAACCTCGGTACCCTTGATATATTTTTTGATTTTATATATTTTAAGCCTTTAAATAACTTTTTTTTTTTTTTTTTTGGTATTGTATCATCAAAACTAAAAGATAATTATCCGAACTAAAAAGATAACTGTCCAAACTAAAAAGACAACTTTAAACTAAAAAGATAACTATCTAAACTAACAGGATAACCATCTGAACTAATAAGATAATTATCAATGCCCATCCCATCTTGATATATTCCTAATGTATTTGATTCTTTTGTGTTTCTACAGCGGCGGACAAAGTGGGAGTGGTGGGGGTGGAGGTGGCAACTTCTTGTCTGGTATGGCGTCCTCTGTCATTGGTAATATGTTCAGGTAAATTATTTTAAGCCTTGTTACTGTGATTGCATGTTCAGTTCTGGGAGAAATTTTTTTTAGCCAGCGTCTGATTGATGGTTATGCAGTTTCTGTAAATTTTGTATAAATTGCTTGATGGCAGGTGGTTTTTCAATTTTGATTAATGAATATTCATATCTGATTGATGGTTATTCATTTCTCATCGATGCTTTGATAATCAATTTCTGAAAATTTAGTTTAAATTGCATGATTGCAGAGGGTTGTTCAATTCTAATTAATGGTTATTCAATTCTGATCAATGGTTATTCAATTTCTGAATTTTTTTTTTTAATTATGTGATTGAAGAGGGTTATTCAATTCTGCTTAATGGTTATTTAATTCTGAGTGATGGTTATTCAAATTCTGTAAAGTTTGTGGAAATAAAATAGTTGCAAATAGTTTTTAATTCATAGAGAAATCCTTAAAATCAGGCTTCTGATGTATGGAAATTTAAATGAATGATATATAATTTGATAGAGAAAAACTTTCTGGTGATCTGTATTTGCTTTGACTCGGCCAACTCCTTTTGTATTCATATAATTAAAGCTTAATATTTTTTCCTGTTTCAGTGGTGACCAGGGGCAGTCCACTAAGGATAGAACTGGTATGGACGGCAGTATGGTGTCTAGCATTGTATGCAACGTTGTCAGGGGCTTGAGGTATGTATCATAACGTTGTTCATTTTATTATGATTATACATAGGAAAGCTATGATTATTCATAGGAATGATATGATTATTCATAGGAAAGTTATGATTATTCATTTTGTGATATGATTATTCATAGGAAAGTTATGATTATTCATTTTGTGATATGATTATTCATAGGAAAGTTATGATTATTCATTTTGAGATATGATTATTCATAGAAAAATTTATTATTTGTTTAGTGTGATATGATTATTTATATGAAATATGTGATTATTGACTTTGTGTATTGGCATAACACTTTATGAACAAAATGTTTTACTTTTTTCCTAAACCATTACTATGAAGACCAAGTTTGAACTGAATTTTGTGATGTCATTTGGGGGACTGCAGTAGCGCAGTAGTTAGAACGCGCAGCTGAAAAAGTGACAAACCTATGTTCGAACTCACTGTTGTGGATTCCGGCCTTACTTCCTACCTGTGTGTTCCCTTATTTGAATGGGGATAAGTTGTGATGCATAAATGACAGACTATCGATCAAGCCATTAGTAGGGTGTTAGGAAGGGCGTCCATCCTAGATTCCCCAGCTCCAACCTGTCCGTGTCCACCCCTGTTCGAATTGGGATTAATAGTGGTACACAAATTTGCAAATAAGCAAATAATCATTGAGGGTTAAGCATGCTTTGCATTTTGGTCGAGTTTTATATGCAGTTTTTTTATTGCTCTGGGGCTGGTTATATACTGGCTGCATTTTCAATCCTGACCTGAGGTTAGATTGTCTTATATCGTTACTAATGAAATTGGGCAATTAATTGTGGGACCAGTGATTTCCTATATATCTACCTGATTTGCCTGGAGAGCACTGAGTCCTTGTGATTGGAGAAGGGCTTGGGCCATTGGCTATATGGTAGGTATATAGTCATGTTCTGTGTTATCACTGTCCCTTGCTTCTGCCTTTCATTAGAGACCTTTAAGTCATTTCAAGTTGGTAACTGAACTTGGTTTTATTCTGAATTCAGGGGACGCCCTCAAGCTCCTGGAGGAGAAGCTGATGGTGTTAATGATGATGTTGTGGCTGCTGTTACTTCGTCCGTTATTAAAGAGATAGTGAGGTAAGAATTTCTCTCTCTCTCTCTCTCTCTCTCTCTCTCTCTCTCTCTCTCTCTCTCTCTCTCTCTCTCTCTCTCTCTCTCTCTCTCTCTCTCTCTCTCTCTCTCTCTCTCTCTCTCTCTCTCTCTCTCTCTCTCTCTCTCTCTCTCTCTCTCTCTCTCTCTCTCTCTCTCTCTCTCTCTCTCTCTCTTTGGTTTTGTGGTTTTTTATAACCGGCTGTGAGACAAGCTGTCAATGGGCCCTCATTGGGCCCGTGCACCAAGAAAGCATTTAAGGAATAAAAAGAGCAGTGGAGATTGGGAGTGTTGATATATGTAACAAATATGCCAGAATATTTGGTGTTCGATGTAGGCATGGAAAAAAAATCGTAACTAAAGGAAGACTTAACATCGAGCGGTCATGACCAGCCCTATTTAAGTCTAAAGGACATTTGGTTGTAGTATAAGATCTGGTAGTTGGTGCCGTGCCAGCCTACTACTGTCTCTTTTAGATGTGCATGAAATTTTTCTGTAAGAATATTTATTCCCTCAAAGTAGCAACTTTTTGAATTGTAAAATACGTATAGTTTGTGTGTAGAGGAGACGTTCTTGTATGAATATTTATTCCATTGACGCAACAACAGCTTTGTAAATTTAGATCATTTTGTAAATGGTCTGTATAAAACTGTACATTATTAAAAAGCTTCCAGATGGTTGCTTGAAGTTCTTGGTGTGCAAATGCTTAGATAAGGAAATATCTTGCCTAGTTAAGGAAAAATGTTGCCTATTTAAGGGAAAATATTACCTAGTGAAGGAAAAGTTTTGCATGGTTAAGGAAATATTTTCTATGTTAAGAAAGTAATGTATATTTTATTGAAATAGATATCATGTTGCAGCCAAGACAGTGAAGGGAAAATTTTGCCTTCGAACGATGCGGCTTCTAACAGCCCAATTGTTGGTGGAATTGTTTCCAAGATTATCTCGAGCCTCATGAGGTAAGTCAACCTCGTAACAGTTTAGGTAGTTATTTATGCATTGATTAGCGATTAATAGAAAAAGAGAACAGAAATTACTCTTATGGATTTTATCTTGATAATCTGAATTACTATCAATAGTTGATGTTAATACAGCATAATGTAGCATTTAAGATGAAAATTTAGTTACAATTTAGGACTGTATTGTTATTAAGTATTTGTAGCTGAATAATTTATTTATACGAATATTTTACAGAAAAGAAAATTAGATTAATAATTCTTGACTTGTTTAGTAATTTTTCGATGTTATGGTTGTATAAATTATATATGATTTGAATATCTGTGTTGGTAATACTGTCATATTGAGATGTTTATCCTTTAGGGGTTATGCATAAGTACTGTACTTTCCTCTTTTCTACATAAACAAAATTGCTGTGTGAATGTTATATTAAATGAAGAGTTGTGTCCAGAATCCATGTAATTTATCTCTTGTGATGCAATCTTTTAGCGACCAGAGCGGCGACGAAAGGGTCAAAGAAATCCAACGAGGAAACTTGAATAATGACTTTGTGAACGGCCTTATTAAGAATATCATTCGGAGCATGATTGGGTACTGTATATTAGGTCAAAGGTCATAGTGGACATACACCTTAACAGAAAGATTGAAAAGATGAGACTATATGAGATAATATGAATCAATTTGATCTTACTTATGAAAAATCATGATAGTTTATGTGCTAATAGGAAATTTCTTTTTGTTTTGCTAACACTGAACTGGAATGATTCAGGTAAAGTTTTATTCAAATATAATTAGTTTTGCTAATGGGTTTAGGTGTACTGTAATGGTAAGTAATGTATATATGCGTATAGACAAAGAATACGTTTACAGATGTGGATTACACATTTATGCGAGTAAATATTGCACCAGGGAGTTGTTGCAACAGCAAGTTATATGCAGATCTAGGACAGCTGTCCCCGACAATATTTGCATTTACAGTTATTCCACTTTACGTTTCTGAAATAAAACTTTCATACAATGCAAATCTAACCTAATAATACCTGTCTTATTATTGGGCAGTTCTCCTCTTTGGAAAATCAATGGGACAAGTACCCTTGAGCAGTTCTATGGTGCAGTTGTAGGGGGCAGTGGTCCATCAGGCAGTTCTCTTGATTCTGCTATAAGCATAATTTTTGTTTCTTTATAGGTGGGTTCTCTTTTCTTTTTTATTTGTATAGCAGTAATGTCTATCTGTTATCGTACAGATAAGATGCAGCAAGGACGTCAGGTGAATAGCATAGCAATAACCGTCCAATTTGGCTCTCTCTTGATGGGATGGTACAGTCATTGTTGATACTAATTGCTTCATTGAGGGAACATGCGCATTGATTTAAGCTTGATAGTTTGTGTAGTCGTCCATGCGAAGGGGTTCTCTTGAAGGATATATTGTTTGGTATGTTGCTATGGATGGATGTTGTGGAGTGTTGACACTCTAACCTAACCCAAACCAACCCTGCCCAACTCAACTCCTCTCATCATGGCCCAACTCAACCTAGTCCAATCCACCTTAATTCAACTCAACCGAGTTAAACCCATACAACCCAATCCAGTACAACCTCTCTCTGTAGGGACGTTGTGTGGGCACCTCCGTCGATAATTGTTCAATTATTCCAAGATATTAGATAACTCGCATTCTTCGCCCTTAAATGGTATCTCACATGTGGTACGATCCAATCTCTCGCTTAGAATGAATGGAAATTATGATACCATAATTTAGTTTGTATTTTGGATGTGAGTTTTATTGTACAGTTTTTGTTAATATCTGATTTTGGTGCTTCAACATAACTGTTACGTTAACTGTTGCAAATGCTTCACGTCTTATTATTTTATGTATTTCTTTCTGTTTATAGGATAACCGGTCTTATAGGTCTGATGACTGCATTTTTAATTCTTTATAATTCTTTTTTTAAACATACGAATAGGTTTATTAATTGCTGCTGTAATAATCGTTTGTGTTTATTTTGATAGTGTTGTGAATGTTTTTACGAATGATGTTTGTATTTATATTCAGTCCATAATATTGCTTTTTAAAATTCATTTGACATATGTGTTACTGATGGTTATGAGTGTTTATATTATTTATATTTGTTTTTTATGTAAATGTTTTTGTAAATATCATGAGCTTTTGATAATATTTGGAATTATATATTTAAATGTGTACAGTTTCAAAAAGCAATTCTTGCCCGCATATCCAGTGGGTGACTCAATCTCAGTGTTGTTTGGGAGGGGGATGTGGTGACCATATATCCACGATGTGGTAAGAGGTTTGATTGAGGTATATTAGCTTCTGTTGAATAAGTGTGCTTTGACTTGGCCGTCCCCCTTACAAGGGGAATGGTGTCCATTGTAAATGTATGCATACATATCAACATACAACTAATTTGCTGCTGTATATGGGTGCTTGTGTGTCTGTCATGCAATTTTGTTTTGTATGTTCCTGAGAATTTTTTTGTGCATTTGTACATTTGTTTGGGATCACCCCCCCATCAGAGGTGGCCACAGCAGCAGCATTGCAAGCGACAGCGGCGGAATGGGCAATGACATCATTTCTGGTATGGCCTCCCACTATGTGAGCAACTTGATAAGGTATGTGGAGGAGTTTCTTCTTTGCATGTGTGTTTCGAAGCTAACAAAGTTTTTGTATTTGGGTTTGGAAACCAACAAGGTTTGTATATATAAGCACTGTACACTAATATTTATTCTTAAGTTTTATAGTAATACTCCCTAGACAAAATTCAGAGTAGTACCAGAGTAGTATCCTTTCTTAATCCCAAGTGATGTTCTGTTTGATTCATACATTACTTGTTTTAACTAGAAGGAACATTACTTAGAGTTCCTGGTCTCATAATCATATGTAACTCCAAGGAAAATATTGATATTGAAGCGTTTGTTTACATAGATCAAAAACTCCTAAATTATTACTTGATATATGTTACTATTTGACACTCTGCTATTGTCTCTTCTTGGTATAAAGTTATTTAATATATATATACTAGTATGTTACAATTTAATGCTAACTTTGTCACTTCAACTTTTGTATAGAATTACTTCATGTATGAGTATGAGTATGTTGCAGTTTAACTCTCCTTTTATCATCACGTCATTTCTGTTATAGAATTACTTAATGTATATGTACAAATATGTTACAATTTAAAACTTTTATCATTACTTCAACTCAGGTATAGAATCATAACTGACCTTTGACCTTGTATGTATGTCTGTCGAAACTATTGATTTATTATTGCAGCGGTGGCGGCTCCAGTCAGTCGCAGAGATCTGAAGACGACGTGCTGTCTGGTATTGCTTCCAGCGTTATTGGTGGTTTGACAGGGTAGTTATGGTCGTTCTTATGTATATTTGTCTGTATGTTTTTTAATATATTGCATATTTCTCTTTTTTTTACTTTTTGAATTTTATGTAATGTTTCTTGTTAACTAGTTGTACTTGAAGGCCCTAGTAATCGACGCGTTTCTGTTCATATTCCCTCTGCCCTTTTGATCCCTTTACTCAGAGGTGACAAACCTGTGATCGATACTACCGCGGGTCATTAGGAAGGGCATCTAACCTTAATTTCTCAGCTCCTACCTGTTTGTGTCCACCCCCAATTAATGACAAATTTCCCTATTTCTATTAGTTGGCTGTCTGTGCTTTCAATATGGGACTAATTACGCACATAAAACGGGAAACAACAATAACCGCACATCCCCCCTATCCCTTTTAATTGGTTTGTACAGTATTCAGAGAATAATGTTGCGATATTGTTTTTCCAAATATCTAGGCAATTAACCTAGAATTTTACATTTCTCCTCAGGGGAGGCAGTGGAGGTGGAGGTGGAATGAAGAACGCTGGAGGTGCCATTGCTTCAAACATCATCGGGAAGATTGTAAGGTGAGACAATAAAATTTTTTTTCATTTTATCCTGATATTTTTAGCCATCCAGAAGATGTAGAGAGGAGAAGTGTTTATAAAAAATAACTTATAATATAAAAGATTATGTTTGAAGAGTGTGGGCCTGAGGATCTAAGGTGCTGTTTCACTTGAAATCTAACGTTTACTTCCAGATATCAAATTAGCGGATTTTGAGTTTTTTTTTTTATTAATTTTTTTTTAGTATTGTGTATATGTTAATATTTTTTCAGGTAGTTATATACGACTGTTGTGTTTTGGTGGTAAGGTAATTGTGTCGTTCTGGCTTTAGTTTGCAGCTCCCAGGAAGGTTAATTATTTACATTTTGACCCGCCTTGCTTGAATTTTATTATTTGCGGAATGTTTCTGTTTGTTACGGGTCAGATCTTTTTGAAGCTGTGTTTATATTTAATGCCTTTTCATATGAAGAATGTTTCTGTATTTTACAGAGCAGATCTTTTGAAGCTATGCTGTGCTTTTATGCATTGTACATGAGGAATGTTTGGGTATTTCACGGGGCAGCATTTTTGCACCCAAGATTAAATGTAATGCATTCTATACAAGGAATGTATTTGTATTTTACGGGCAATTCTGTTGAATCTATGGGCACTCAATGCATTTAACTGAGAAATGTTTTTGTAATTTACAGGGAAAGTCTTTTGAAGCTGTGGACATTTTTAATTCATTGTATGTGGGAAATGTTTTTGTATTTTATGGGGAAGTCTTTTTAAAGCCACGGTCATTTATATTGCATTCTATACAAGGAATATTTCTGTGTTTTACGGGCAGGTCTTTTGCAGCCATGGTCATAAATAATGCCTTTTATATGAGAATAACTTTTTTGTAATTTACAGGGCAGGTTTTGAAGCTGTGGTCAATTTTAATTCATTTTATATAAGGAATGTGTGTATTTTACAGGGCTAGTCTTTTGAAGCAATGGTAATTTTTAATGCATTTTATACGAGGAATGTTTTAGTATTTTACGGTCATGTCTTTTGAAGCCACCGTCATTTTTGTTGCATTTCATATGAGGAATGTTTTAGTATTTTACGGTCATGTCTTTTGAAGCCACCGTCATTTTTGTTGCATTTCATATGAGGAATGTTTTTGAATTTCATGGGCAGGTATTTTGAAGCTATGGTCAGTTTTATTGCAATAATACAAGGAATGTTTCTGGACTTTACAGGGACAGGTAGTGATGACATGGTCATTTTTTTATGCATTTGATTTAGCCATTTTGTATAGCTGTAACTTTGTATTGTAAATTGCTTTATTGTCGTCTGCAGGTTAAGTAGACTATTTGAAAAACTGTAACCTCTGATATCCTAGGTTCAGTAGTATAAAAGATTTATTTATTGATGCTATATACTCTTACCTTTGGTTTTATAAATATTCTTTCTTTTTGTGTTAATTTATTATCTATATATGTATTTATTTAATTATCGTTTTTTTCTATGGTAGGGCTACTTCATTTTAGAACGTCTCAATTTTAGTGAAATGTTCTGTATATGGTGAGGTTTAAATCAATATTGTTGTATAGATTTGAAGGGCTGTTTCTCCACTTTTTTTTTATTTTTTTATTTTTTTTTTTTTAGAGCAATCAAGGACTACCCAGTGAAAAAATTTTAACACTAGGTATATACATATGGTTTTCATACACACACATATATATATATATATATATATATATATATATATATATATATATATATATATATATATATATATATATATATATATATATATATATATATATTTTTTTTTTTTTTTTTTTTAATTTATTATTTTTTTTTTTCCACACTAGTAAAGTTTAATATGATCATTTTATATTTCAGAAGTTCTTTTCTTTAGCTAGTATTATATTGTTTTCTGTATTTTCCTTTTTTTTTAAATCATTATACGGTACCCGACCCCATCCGATGGGGGATTAACAGTGACAACTAAAACGGCAAACGTAAGGTACATTTTTCTACTCACCTACTTATCTCCTCGTTTGTTTCTTGCTGTTGCGTTCTCATAACGTGGAAGACTCATTACCTAATTTTGTATCGTCGTTGTGAATGTACATTATTCATAAATTTTCAGTTTGATTTATTTTTCATATCCTAGTGAGTGTCATTCCTGGTTTTACATGAATGTTTTATACTGAAAAGATTTATGAAATTCAGTGTTTCAATGAAATTCAGCTTCTTCCATTAGGGGTTGCCACGTCAGATCAGTTGTCTCCATATTGCTCTATCCCATACATCCACCTCTTGTCTCACCACACGCCCTCATGTCCTCCCTCACTACATCCATAACCCTCCTCTTTGGTCTAACTCTATTCCTCTGTCACACTGCTTGCCCTCATGTCCTCCTGCACTACATCCATAAGTCTCCCCCACTCTCCCGGCAGCTCCATCATCAACTTCCTCCCTCATCACATGCCCATACCCATCTCAGTCTCACCTCTCTCTCCGTGTCCTTAAACTGTCATACCTGCACTGGCCCTCTAAATATACACTTTCTTTCCGTGTGTTGCTTTTTTAAATAGGTATTTTACTCAAATCCTAAAAGCATAGAGGATATATTTCTGCTTTTGTTGCCTTCAATTTTGGTGTATACGCACCCCAGCCAAGTAATAATATCAAAGGTTGGCTTGGTCAGTGTCAAATATATGTGTGTCCAATTTACTTTTTAATACTTCCATTCCTGATCTTACATTCTGATCTATCAAAGGTGTAAAATACTGTACATATAAAATAATACTGCAGAATCTATCTTTCTTTAATGCTGAAGGCTAGCAGATGTGTATATACTGTACTGTACAGCATTGTTTTGGCTTTTTGTTCACATATTTATCCTCTCCATTGCACGCTTGCCCTTAGTGATGCTGACGGCGATGACCGTGACGGCGTGTCCGATGATCTTGTAAAGCAAATTCAAGTTGATGGGTAAAGTTGACTAACCACTTTCATTCAAGTGCACTTGTCTGGGTTGCCAAGTGGTGACAAAACAACCTTAGTATGCAACTGTGTAACGAATTGATACATATGTAATGGATTCTGTTCATTATTTTCAATTATGCAGGAGCTGTGTTATACTTAAACACCATTAAAACAATTATATAACTTTGGAGAACCAATTCATTTTAATTTGAAGTGATAATTGATCTTTTTTTAATCATGATTACTGTTTTTTGCATATTGGCTGCAGTTAAGCATCTAAGTGACATTGCTAACTGTTAGTATTTTGTACTCTTGGAATGCTCATTTTATTAGTTTGGATTTTGTATGTAATTTACTTTTATTATATAAGAAATTTATATATTAATTGCCAGAATTAATGCTTACATACATTACCCCATTTAAGGCGAGGACCCCTGCCAAGTGGACCAGGTAACCCAAATTGGGCTCCTGGTATCCCTGGTGGGGCTACTGGTTACCCAAATGGGAATCCAGGTAGTACTGGCTGGGCTCCACAAATTCCAGGTTTTCCTGGAATTCCAGGAATACCTGGAATCTTACCTGGTCAATCTGGAGGACAGGTGATGCCTGGGGTGTCTATGTATAGGCCAATCGCAGCCGCTGCGGTGGAGGCTGCATTAGGGTAAGCTTGGTTGAAATTCGCCTGCAGTTATTGTGTGTTGCTTGTACAAGATCAGGTCAGGTCAGGTTAGATTGTATTTTTATATAGTGTTCAGCATTAATAAGGATCCTGTAATTGGAAATAATTAAGCGTACCTCTTGTTTATCCCAAATACTTATTTAATTTTTGATAGTTACGTTCTTTTACGGTGTTTAAAGTCTATTCAAAAAGTATTTTAGATTAAGGAAGAATGCATCTTTTGTGTAGGAAAGTGAGATAATATTGATGTTTTGAAGAAAGTACATATATTCTATATCTCTATTTATTGTTTTAAGTCATTCTTTAGGCTTTATTCATAGCATACTTTATCCCATAGGAAAAAATCCATAAAATATAGACAAATCATTAAATTTATGGTCGATCTTCGTATATATAAGCGCCATAATTCCCCTTATAAAGGGGGTTTTGCTGAGTCAAAGCAGAGAAAACTTGACTCTTTGTGGGAGGAATATTTAAAGGGGGGATTCCCAGTCCCCTCGCTTTGCCCCTTTCAGTCGACTTCTACGACACGTTGGGGAGCACAGAGGAGGTATTCTTGCCCCCTTCCCTCTGATGGAGTGGATATGATGACACCCTCAAAATTGGGATGCACGCTTCATCTCTGCCTTTTCCTTAACCTTTTTCTTTTCCTTCGTCTTGGTGTTTTCTCGTGCCTGGGCCTTTATTGATGAGGAAATTCGTTTAATTTTTCACACTTTAATTTCTTTTAGTATTAATATTTTATTCAACTAGCATATTTCATATCTCAGCCTTAATCCCCCAGCTCCAACATTTCTATGTCCACCTCCATTTGAATGGGGACTGAATGTGACACCTAAAAGGGTGCATCAGTGGGAAAGGAGAAGTACTTTGGTCATCATACTGTGCTTGCATTTATTGATTATACCTGCCTTAAACATGCATTAAGTACACAAGCATGCACTCTTATACAGTGATGTTCAACTTTTTTCATTCACTATTTAATATTTGTCGCTTGCAAAAACTTTATTTTTGATAATTTGTGATGAATTTTGTAGTTGTTTAAAGCATTGTGCTTTTTGTTTCATTGTGGGGACCACAGCGGCTTAGTGGTTATCGTACTTGATTACGGAGTTGACAGACTATGATTGAGACTATTGATGGGCGCTAGGAAGGGCGACCATCCTTAATTCCCCAGTCACACTGTTTCCACCCCCATGATGGGGACTAATAGTGATACATAAAACGTGTATTATAGTTTGTTTCATCATGCGAATATACGTGTTACTGAAGGCTCTCCAGAACATGACTCTCAACTATCACTGAATATGTTTGTTTGCTGTTTCATGTGTTACTGTTAATCCCCATTTGAATGGGGGTGGAGACAGACAGGTTGGAACAGGGGAATTTAGGTTGGATGCCCTTTATAATGCCTTGCAATGGGCTTGGACACGTTTTTGTCACTTCTGAAGTAAAAAGTTCTCCGCTGCGCTAGCGCTGTCCCCAGTTATTTCTTCTGAAGTACTTTATTGAAAAATGTGTTTTTATATTTCCAAGTGCATGATCCATTTAAGAAAGTAGGCTACTAAATTATAAGTTATATGATGGTCTTATGTTGTATTTCATTATATATTCTTTGGAATGTATTTAGACACCCTATAAGCTAATTACATGTAAGACTACTACTCTATTAATAAGGCTCAGATTTCTCTCTAATTTAGGCACTTACAATCACAGACATAAGTACACACATACACATAACTTTGAGAGAATTGATATGTGTAATTTATAACTGAATGTCACTGGTTGAAGATTCGTAAGAAAATTTTTCTGAAGAATGTAAAAAGTACTTTATAAGTGTAAGAATAATGAATCAATGAAATTTGCTAGAGTACTACTTGTATATGCTAAATACATTTCATAATGTCAAGGTAAGATATTAATATAAGTGTCAAAAAGCGTAGCTGGAGATGAGAATTTACAGCCATGTAGTTTTTTCCCCTTTAAGCACTTATGTGGTCCCCATACATGAGGTTATGGAATAGGAAGGAGAGCTGAAGATGCTGCTGTTTTCTTTGGGTGCAACAAGAAGGGATAGAGAATGTTATAGGGGCACCACAGGTATGACGGTTTGGGAAAATGATGAGAAGTGGAACGGAGATAGTTTGGGCATGTGTTGTGGAGGGATGAGAGGTATGTTGTAAGTAAGATTCTAAGGATGGAGCTGCCAGGCATGAAAGCAAGAAGTATCCCAAGGAGGAGGTTGATGAATGTGATGAGGGAGGACATGAGGGTGTGGGGCTGACTGAGGAAGACAATGGAGATATATATTCCTACACAAATATGCACTTCAGATATTCTGTCTACCAGAATCTTTTTTTTTCTGAACTTGGTTAGAGGAAGCCACATATATTAAGAAATTCTGTTTTTTTTTTTTATAATTATTATTATTGCTCTGTTCCTCGGGATATAAATATTGTTGTACAGATATTATTCTTTTGCCTTAAAATTTAATGTATTTACATTTTGGCCCTATCACAACTTTATATATTTGAAATGAGAGATGTCATAGATATCTGTTGGAAGTTTTTTGACAAGTGTCTGTATACTGTATTAAGTATACATATGAAGGAGAAAGAAATATTGCTCTTACAAATGATGACAGATGAATTAACTTCAAGAGTATATAGACAAAGATGAATTAACTTCAAGAGTATATAGACAAAGATGAATTAACTTCAAGAGTATATAGACAAGTTTATGGTTATTTAATTTGGTTTTGCTGTCTTGAATAGTATGCCTTGTGCTTAGTGTTACTAATTTTGTGGCGAGGACTTAGCTTTTTTTTTTGTAAATATGAGTCGCAGAATTGAAATATGAATTGCATCATTTTAATAGGTATCACAGACTTTAAATATGAATCACAGCATTTGAATGTGAATCACAGCATTTGAATATGTCGCAGAATGTAAATATGAACCCAGCATTTAAAGAGGTATCATAATTGAAATATGAATTACAGCATTTGAATGTTCATGACAGCATTTAAAGAGGAATCACAGAATTTATATGAGTCACAGCAGTCACTCATGTTTTGTATGTGCATAGGTTTCTCTTATATTAGATGATATTGAGCATATTGCCTTAATCATGCAGTGCATCTCGTAGAATTAATTGGTATTGAAATTTAAGATATAACTTCAATATATATATATATATATATATATATATATATATATATATATATATATATATATATATATATATATATATATATATATATATATATATATATATATATATATATATATATATATATATATATATATATATATATATATATATATATATATATATATATATATATATATATATATATATATATATATATATATATATATATATATATATATACACATACATACATACATACATACATACATACATACATACATACATACATACATACATACATACACACACATACATACATACATACATACATACATACTTACATATATATATATATATATATATATATATATATATATATATATATATATGAACGCACTATGCTAGAGCAAATGTACCTCATGCTGATGGCCTTAAAACGTATTGAAATAGATTATTATTTTAGTACATTGTTAGTCTAATTCAGAATATCTTAGCTTTTGTGTTGGAAATGTTCTTAACCTAGACAACCACCCTCTTACAAAGGGGATTACATCCATTGTATTTGTATGTATGTAGGTAAGTTGTCAAATAATGTATTGACAAATTGATGCATTCACTGTCGAGGAGCAGTAATGCTCAAGACTTTGATCAGGTTTAGGGTTCGCGGCTCTCCCACTGTTTGAGGTTAGAATGGGCATTCACTCGTGTAACAATCACACTTGCCAAAAGCAAAGTCCTATTGCGAAATGGCGCCGTCCTTGCCCATAGTAGAAAAGGGAGTTCATGATGTATAACCATATTGACAAATCAATAGAATCCGAAGCTACAAATTGCCCTGCAATTTGTATTGACACTAAATCCCGCAAGAACTTCATTGTCATCAAACTACTGTGTTATCATCTACCTGCCAACTATGCAGTAGATGTTGCTAACATCCTATTCATATACCGACAGTAATTGATAAAAAAATGCAAAGTTTAGGTGCTCTGATATTTTAAGAGGCATAGGTCACAAATACTCAATGCAGGAATGTTATAGTTAGTGAGAGTATGGCTTGTTAGTTATGAGAAAAATATTATAGGCCTCTGAGGGAGCTAAATCATAATACTCTGGAGATATTCTTTCATATTTATATACAAAAGCCATAATCTTTCTTATTAGGGGGGCGGCTGATATCAAGTCGATATCATGCTGAGGAACACGGAGTAGGTATTCATGCCCCCCTCAGGGGGAAGATATAGTACTATACTTTTGCAAACAAGTCGACTTTTATGATGTGCTAGGGAGCACGGAATAGGTATTATTACAGCTTTGCAACAAAGTTACAAGTATTTTATCTTTCATCCTTTAAAGCTTTTTCTTAACTTTCGAAAGCCTTAGAATATTTTTGACATCTCAGTGATAGAGGGGATGACGAAAAGTTACTTTGTTTCATGTTCCAACAAAATTTTGTCCATGAGGTCGAGATTATTTTTCTTTGCATTTCAGTACATAGAAGAATATACTCACGCACAATATATAGCCTTAGTCTAGATTATTATGTATAATATATAATGTTGCAGGTTACAGTACAGTATATGTTTCTCTGTGGACTGTTCTTGCCATGTATGCTTAGCAATAAAGTATAAGCAAATTTTTGAGGGAGTCACTATCCATTTGAATTGCATGTACAACTACATATGCCAAAAACACAACATATGCTCCCTGAGAGCTCTGTGGGAAAGCCCGGAATCAGCAGTGGCCTTACTTATTGACTCGAGGCTATTCGGCCAGCCAGCTTAGGGAATAATAACAATCCTGAAAGTTTGTTACAACTTTTTCACGGAATAAAATTTTATATAAAGTTATTATGGATCGTAATAACTAGTCATGAATTTGATAGACAATTTTGAGAAGAGTTAAATGATAGAAGTATGCTTTAGATATGATATATTTCTAAACAAGTGACCTCTCATATTGGAATATATTTTAGGATACTTTAACAATAATAATCTTAATAAAGAGTCTTCAGACCTCTCATACTGGAATATATTTTAGGATACTTTAGCAATAATGATCTTAATAAACATTCTTCAGAACATTTATTTGTTAGAAAAAGCTTGCTTAGATTTTATGTGCTGGAGAACAAAGTGGCTACCTTTCTCTACACTGCAGTGGGCTTGATTGCGGGTCTGTCACTTCCCGAATCTAGTGTTCTAACCATTGCGCTGCTGCGGTCCTCATTTAAATAAATTAAATACTCTTTATATATGACTTGGATCTAATTTAGATATGCCAAGTTCCCTCAGTGTCACTTAACATGTTTCACTCTCCAGTGCCAAGTACGATAAGGCGAATGCCATTTTTATGGCACTTTTGCTTCGTTCGGCATTGGAGGCAGTGATGATAAGTATGTCGTTGAATTTCAATATTTTGCAATAGTCAAAGCTTTTATAACTAACTTATGGAATAACCCCTAACAGTAATACGAGCCTTGATTATTATTATTCGAGTTAGAAAAAATAATGGCAGTAAGGTATAATAATTAATTAAGTAAGAATTAAGTAGCATAGTAAGTACATAATAAAAAATGGCTTTCTCTACCTTAACTTACATATTGTAGCAGTGTATTCATTTTTTACTTAGTTTCTCATGAGCATTGCTTTTGTATTACGGACTTACTAATGTTAAACATGGCAGAATTCTCTGCAAGCATTACTAAGCAGTCAAATTGTACCATGCAAGTTTTAGGTATTGCAAGATAAACATGTCATTCCATAGTCCAGACTGAATTGTATACTGTAAGCTGCTAATCTTGAGAAAAATCTTTGTAGTGCATTTTTTTTACATAAACATGCTATGAAGAGCTAGGCCAAATTGGAGGTTTAGGGATGTGGTGAGGAATCACATGAGGGTGTGGTTTAACTGCTAATTTTGTGAAATATCTTTGTGGTTCAATTAATTGCATAAATATGCTGTACTACAAATTGCTAGGCCAAAGACGAGGTTTATGGAGGTGGTGAGGGAGGACCTGAGGGTGTGTGATGTAAGCTGCTAATCCTGTAAAAAATATTTGTAGTGCAGATATGAATAGCTAGGACAAAGGATAGGTTTATGAATGCGGTGAAGGAGGACATGAGTGTGTTTGGTGTGACAGGAGTGCAGGGGATAGGGTAACAGAGGCAGTTGATCTGCTGTGGTGATCCCTGTCAGGAAAAGCTGAAAGATTTGATGATAAAATCAAGGGCTATATTCTAATACACATTGTCTTTAATGTAGATACATATACAGCAATGTTTGATTGTTATTCTTTAATCACTAACATGCAAACATACTTTATACATGCATCAGCCATCATGTATAGCGCACATGTATTCCTTGTTATTATATGAGTAACGGACATTTGAATATTTCAGTTTTTATTACTTGCATGTGCCACAGATTTCTGTATGTATTGCCCTCATATATTTGTTTGAGTAATATTATATGCTTGTTTCAATGCTTTCAGCATGTGCTTGTTTAGGCTCCCTTCTTATATATGTTAATTTGGCTAACAACAGTGTTGTTAACCATATAATTGACTTCTTGGAATGCATTTCTGCCTATAGAATATGAGTGTTAGAGCGCTCATTTGGGAAGTGACAACCCCATTTTCGATCCAGCTATGGGGGCGTTAGAATAGACCTCCAATCTTAATTCCCCAACTCCTACAAGTGGGTGTCCGCCTCCATTCGAAAGGGGATTAATATTTCTCTAGCATCTCCATAATGATAAAGACGCTACCTTTCAGGTCCCTTCTTAATTTTTCCTTTACAGGAATCTAGAATTTAATTACTTGCTGTACATTGTTCATGTTTTGCGGGGGCTTGAAATAATAAGGAACTTCATTAATTACTATTGAAATTCTTGTTGTTTGCCATTTTATGTTACACTATGCAGTATAATCCCCATTCAGGTGGTGTGAGTGCAGACAGTTTGGAGCTGGAGGCTAGATGCCCAACCTAACACCCAGCGTTGGTCTCAATCATGGGTTTCTCACTTTCCTGTGCGAGCTCTTTTAACCACCATGCTATTGTAGTAGTTGTTCTTGTTATGTACTGTGTTATGTGTCACTATTAATCCTATTATGGGTATAAACACAGACTGGTTGGAGCTGGGGAATGAAGGCTGGATAATATTCCTAACTTTACAACGGGCTCGAGCATGAGTTTCTTATATCTCTTTTTGAACACAGTTGCAGTCTTGAAGAAAAAATTGTATGAGAGTGAAGAATTGGCTCTCCACCAGTTGCCTGCTTATTTCAGTTGCTGCCTCTGACACATAAGGAATATGAGTATTTAATCATAACTCCTTCATTCTCAGTGATCTACCTCTTAGTTGCATTCTATGATATACAGGGAACTGATGTCTATTGCAAGAGCAGTGTTATCATGCTTGTTATAGGTGAGACTCTTTGTAATAAACGACCTTGGTGTTGTAACTAGCTTGTCTAGACTCCATTTTGAATTAGAATTACCCCAAGTCCCTCTGACTACATCTTGTTTTTAAAAAAGATCAGAAAGCTGTTATAGACAGCTCTCCACTCTTTTTATATACTCAAGATGTAGTTTTGAGATGCATGGGACTAGTTGCCATAGACGTTTTGTATCTTCAGAAGAAAATAAAGAAAAGCTGCAATACCTAGGTCTTTTATTTGAAGAACAAGTCTCGTGTGGACTTAGTATAATTGGATGGCCCTAATCTAAACAAGTAACTTGATGATATAGACCTTTATCCTATCCTGCCTGAGCTTTTCATCCAGTTTTGGCTTGTATCTGCAAGATAAAAGAGAAATTACTTTTATCTCCCTTTTCCCCCCCCCATTTTGATTACCCTTTTAAAGTCACCACTCACCTCCTACTATAGACGCACACACTTCTACATGCACAACTTCTTGACACACATCCTTCCGAAAATTCTGTGTGAATATGGAGCCCTCCTGGCCAGGCTGCGATGTGCCTTTCTGAGCTATCAGAAGAGGCTGGAGGACTGTCAGTGATGCCTGCTCAGGGGGTAACACATCACCTTTTACAATCAAACACATCATGGAATACTACACTGCTTACAACTGCATAAGTCAGCAACACAACATACGCTCCCTGAGAGCAACATACGCTCCCTGAGAGCTCTGTGGAAAAGCCCATGATCAGCATTGGCCCTCCTTATTTTCTCTAATGTTGTACAGTAATTTATTCTATTAAAAGAGCCTGGTTTAGGTGGTGAGAATGTAATTTGACATATTTTTTGCTCCCTTGAAATAAAATATATGACATAAGATATGTAATATATAAGAATGTTTGTAATTTCAATTGATTATATAAGAATGCTAAATTTATTTTGTTTGAGCTTTTGTACTTTTTTGAAAATATTTTTGTAATAACTTTTATATCTTTTAGCATTTCTCGAAGCCAGTCAAGATATACTGAGTCTTCTTGTTCTTCTTCTTTTTCTTCGTCTACATCTTTTCCCACTTTTATATAGGGTCGATGTTTCTGAAGGCTTAATTTCATGTAACATTTATGTTTTTTTTGTCATGAAATTTATTCATATGTCATTAATCCTTAATTCATTATTAACTTCTTTCTCATTGCGGATTAATTTTCATTTCTTTATTCATTTTGTTCATATTTTCATACATAATAATTTTCAAAATTTCCTACTTTTAATGTTTTACAATTTAGCAATTTAACTGTCATCTATTTTGCTTTTTACATTTTACTCACACGTATTTATGCTTTCACTGATGTTCTTTCTCCGTACCATGCATTGCAGCAACAAATTTGGCGAAATTGTGGTTACCATAAATATTTTACAATTTAACTCTGTCAATGTAATCTTTTATACTTTTTACATTTTACTTATGTATATATGTTTTCACTGATGTTTTGTTTCCGAACCTTGCATCGCAGCAACAGACTGGGCGAAGGTGTGGTCAATGACGTTGTTAAGGCCACATCAACAGATGTGTTAGCAGAAGTTATGGAGGGTGCTATGTGAGTTCTGTATTCTTAGTGATGATGTTAAGAACTTATATTAGTTGGTATGCTTTCGAAGTTTTCTTGGTTTTATATTTTTGTCAGAGAATATCTGGTACACTGTTGACTTTGTTTTATTTTTATATTCTGTTCAGTGAATGTCTTTTGGATATTTTAGCGTGGATATTTTACCGTAAGAAATGGTTTTGTGACAATATTAGAACCACTGGATCTTGTAAAGACGAAATATCCCCAGAACCTCCATGAAAAATTGAATAACCTCACAAATAGTTAGGTTAGGCTTGGTTAGGTGCAGTGACCTGCCTTGTAAATATAAAAGTTACCCCAGAGCACCCTGGGGTTTCTCTTCTTTTCTAGGTCTAAACCATATGGTGAATTGTAAAATATATATTATTTTCATTCAGTTCATAGTATGTATGTGTATATTTGGTATTTTATGCATACATTTGAAGAAGTTATCCATATCGTCCCATGATTAAAATCTTCGCTGGCAAATGTTTTCCATTTGTGAGAAAAAATTGAAAAATGTCATCTTTGATATGTCTCACCCTTTGCTGAGATGCTGTAAGTGTGATTGGCAGAAGTATGATTAACATGAAATTTACTCGTCTCTGCCTTAGGAGGGCTTGGAGAGAGCCGGAAGAGACGAGAGTACTTCCTTAAAGCTTGAATTTTTATGATAAATCTTTGACCAGATATTTTGTCTTTTTCGAAAAATGTCAGACATGCTAAAATGAGATATATAGTTGTTGCAGAGGAGAGCAGATATGCAGTTCTATACTGAGGCGTAAAATTTATATGAAGTGTTGGAGGGCCCGTGCACCATTTTGTAAATTATTAAAACATGCTAAAATAATAAAACATTATTTGGTTTGGTGAAACAAAATCAGATAAAATTTAAAATTTAGTACTTTTAAGGTCTAACGAGACAGATTAAAATTGAATTTAAAATGTACCACATATAAATCCATGGAATTTGGAACGTTTTACATGGAATCCTCCTCTAATTATTTTTTTTAAAGATTTTAATTGTTTTATAATTTCTTTCCCATATTACTCATGTAAATTTTTTTAATAGATTCTTCTTCTTTTTTTTTGTAGCTCCATTCTTTAAAGGTGGTGTTTGCATATTTCTCAGAGGTTGAGACAAGAGTACTGCATAATTATTTTTTGTCTATGTAATAAAATTAATATTTCATAACTGCAGCCACTGTAGTCTGGTAGTAGCGCTTGTGACTTCGATTCGTATGGCCTAGGGTTTGCGGCCCGTCACAATGTGAGGTTAAAAAGGGCATTCACTCAGGTTAATGGTTTCACTTGCCAAAACTTAAGTCCTTCACAAGAATGAACCCTCCTAGCCCTTTGTAGAAAAGGGAGTCTGTGACATAAAACTGATCATCACATTTATTTTTCATAAATACAGTATATATGTGTACTGAGTTTATTTTGGTATTATGCAGTTTTATATTATGCAGTACTTTCTCCCCACTGAAGTTGAGAATTATATGCTTTGACGTTTGAAATTTTTGAATATTATTAATCGAGGCTTAATCATAAATTAGTGAGTTTTTTCTTTGTTTAGAATAGAAAATATTCCGTTTTTCTTACCAAATTATTTATATGATTTTCAAAACTTACTTTGGATAACTTTTTCATTAGTTATCCCAAACTGTTTTTTACTTTCAGTTTTTACATTTTGTTTGGTAGCCTTCGTGACTTTTTAATGAAGGACTGATGCCCTTCACGAGTTACTAATTAACGAAGGGCTGTATCAGTTTTAACGACCTGTCGTTGACAGAATAGCATGTGGGGTAACGTTTAACTCTTTCTTTATTATGTATGTAGTTTTTTTTGTTGCATGCATAGTTTAACCATGATTTGACTTTATTAGTGCAGTATTAGGAAAGAGCTGATTAAGTGGAATTATATATACAGTATATGTTATTTATTTTTTTGTGAATATACACCAGTAATTGCTTATTTTCTTTTTCTATGACTAGAATTAGCACAATAACCTTGATTTTTTTTTTACTTAGGCAGTAATGTGTTTAAAAGTATGCTTTAACAGATATATCCTTTGCATTACCTTTATGAGCCCTTCTCAATAGGTTGTATTGCTATATAATAGACCCAAAGTTGGATATTCTTTGAATGATAATAAAGATATTAATACCGTATTAAAGATAAACAGATTAAATTTACTTTAAATATATATATATATATATATATATATATATATATATATATATATATATATATATATATATATATATATATATATATATATATATATATATATATATATATATATATATATATATATATTACTGCTGCATAAGATACAAATTAAATTATAAGTTATTAATGTATATGACATTAATTATTCCTTCGTGTTTTATGTAGTTTCTCTGTACTCATGAAACTTTCTTAATTCCTCTCATAATGAATCAATTTCACACTTTTAGGATTTTTAGAATTTTTTTTTGATCGAGCAAATTGTGTTTTTGTTTCGTCAAACATATTTTAATCTCCTATTTAGTACAATGAGTGCTTTGTACTAAAAGTGAGTACTTGATACTGTTTTGTGTACTCGGTATGAAATATCACATTATAGGTTTTCGCACTTCGTACTGAGTACTTCATGGTGTTTCGCTTACTTCATATGAAATGGCATATTACATGTGTTTAGTACTTTTTTAGTACGTTGTACTGAGTATTTTGGCCTGCACTCCATATGAAATAGCATATTATATGTACTTGTGTTTACTTACAAAATATATATTATGTAATGTACTGTACTGTATATGTATTTTAATATTAGTTAATTGCATCTTTCAGGTTACTGAATCTCTATAGTGTACAAATATTTCTTTAATTTTATAGAAGTCTCCGATTTTGTTATAATTCAGAGATTTTGCATTACAGATTATTAATAAACTAAATAATATGATAGTATTCATTTTGATCGTCATCTTATGATTATATTTTGAACATAATAATAACGTTGCCATTGAAGTTTATAGCTTCTAATAACTTATTGTTTATGAAAAATTTTTAAGGTATTTTTTGTTTAACTTCATATCTTTTCCATTCCTGCTGCTTCGTATGTGTGCAAAAATTAATTGGTGTTTTGAATAATGATGGAAGTTAATTTATATACTCTGTGATGGTTTATAAATTGGTATCCTAATATTAGCAGATATAGATATATCACATGATTGGAAAATTTGATGGTTTGTTTAACTCTTTAAATACTGTGTATGGATTGCAGTTTTGTTCTGGTTGTTCATGTTTTTTGATGACTTGTGAAATCAGCTTTTGGAAGACTGTTTAATTTTCTAATTGTATAGAATAAGTATTGACTTACTTTGACTAAAGACTCACGCACTATTGACTACATTTACCATTATCATATTTCATCATAGTTCAGTCTTCATTTTAGTTTAGATCATTTTATGATATTTTTTTCCATTGAATATAGTGTGTCCTTCTTCTCCCCATGTTTGTTTTTCACTGTTTTTGTCTTCCAGAGTTAACCTTAGTTAAGAAATATTAAATGTAGAAATCAAGAAATAAACTGTTCATTAAGTTTAAACTTCATGTATATAATTTAAAGCTGTTCTGTTTTAGTAGTAGTTTGGGTTGTTATTCTTTTAGTGTCCCTAATATATAAATTTTTCAAAAGTTTTAAAGTTCATTTACGTAACTTACTGTGCAGTATGTTAATAATTGTTTTATTTGCTTAGTCGTTATTTGTTAATCTTTCATTATTCCTAATTTATGAATTAAACATAGTTGTTAATCGTTCAATATGCCTAGTTTATGAATCAACTATATCACAGGTATTATATATAGGAAAAGGCATATCGTTTATAGGTTTCTGTACCATCTGCCACTCCAGTTACCCTCAGTGGGTCATGAAACCACTTCCCCCACTGAAAAGGGGGCGGGGGCCTATTGTACGAAGAACTGAAGTTTCAGAAATGTAAGATTAAGACTTATGAATCACGAACTTCATTACATGACAGTACATTGCTCTAATACTCTTTCTAATATATTTATTAATTTGTGTATCTCATCACAGGGGCAACCAATTCACCACAAATGATGATGGCGAAGTCATGGAAAATCTTACCCAAAGTCACGTTGATCAGTCGAAGCATCGTATATTACCTGATGCTGGTACGTCTTGTGTTTTGTCATTTCAGTACTTTTGATATCACTTTTCTGCCTGATGTAGTTTCACACAAATGCACACTTAGATATTCTATGGCTATAGTCCTCCTTGTAAGGGGGATGGCCGAGTCAGAGCACACTTCTATTAGACTCTTATACCTCGATCACTCTGGGGGTATATTTTAAGGAGACAAAATTATAGACTGTGAAAGTAAATGCTAAATCAGGCATAATAGACTGTCCTGATGGTATTTATCATAGAATAAAAATTTTTATCATTGCTCGAGCAAAAAATATCAGATGTAAATGGTGTGCAACTGGTGGCTGAAAGAAATTTTTCTCATAGCTTGATCAAAGACTAACAGATATATTTAGCATGAAACTGATAGCTGAAAGGAATGTATCTCATAGCTCGATCAAAGAATATCAGATTTAATTGGCATATAACTGGTAACTGAAAGGAATGTTTCTCATTGCTCGATCAAAGAATATCAGATTTAATTGGCAAGCAACTAATTGCTGAAAGGGATGTTTCTCATAGGTCGATCAGAGAAAAACAGATTTAATTGGCGTGAGACTGGTAGCTAAAAGGAATGTATCTCATAGTTCAATCAAAGAATAGCAGATTTAATTGACATGAAACTGGCTGCTGAATAGCATGTATTTCATAGCTCGATTAGAGAATATCAGTTTTAATGGGCATGCAACTGGTAGCTGGTAGGAAAACTCTCTTAACTAGTACATACATATACATACACATGGCCTCATATCCACAAATACCTCAACTACTCCTTGTATGTATATTTCTTATTAATATTAGAGAGCAACCAAGACTGGTAATTTAGTAATGCCATTTTCAATGTGAGTTATTTTTCAATACATTTCATACTGGGACTAAGTTTTGTCTTACTTCTGAAGAAGAAATGGAAAGTTTGAGTGAGTATGTATAATTGATATATATAGACTTGTCATGCCATCCATTCTCTTGAAGGTTAAACTTGGTCATCATTGAGGCACACATATGAATAATACATACAGACACATACAAAGCCCACAATCCCCATTGTAAGAGGGGTTGCCTAGTCAAAGCACACATTCCCCAGATGCTAACATACCTCGATAATTCATTTTAACCCCTTTGGGATTCAGGGTTGCTACATTCCTCTACTACCCTGCTTGGGTCATCCATAGGGTAAGAGGGGATTTGTACTGTATATGTATTAAAGAAAAAACCGGAGGGAGCATTTGCTAATGTCATGCTCCCTATCCCATTTAGGTGGTTCTTTTGGCATGCAGGGATAGATTTGAATTGTTTTCTCTCCTTCAGCCATCCCTGTTAGTTCCTTTTTTAGACATTCGCTGAATATGGGAGGAGTACTTGCAACTTCCTGTCCTCCTGAGGTAGAGGGGCAAGAATACTCCCTCCCTGTTTCCCTGCGTGTTGTAAAATTTAACTAACTGGGGTGGAGAAAGGGGACTGGAGAGAAGTAATTGCAAATACCTGTACCTATTTTCTCCCTGAGGAAGGGGGGTAAGAATACTTCCTCCTTGTTTCCCTGTGTGTCATGAAAATTAATGAAATGGGTTAGAACGAAGAGACTGGAAATCCCCTCACCTGAATTTTCTTCCCGCACGGAGTCATGGTATTTTACCTGGAACTCAACCATTCCCCTTATAAGGGAGAATATGGGTCTTGTATATAAACAGATAGAATTTACTATAGGACGTAAAAGCCATTTATTCTCTCTGTTCTCTCCTCTTCCTTTACAGTTGGGAAAAAACTTAAATCTTTTTGGCCTCGAAATATATTTTCTCCTAGTAAGACATTCAGTTACTGTTAAGTTTTTAACATTTTTAACATGCAGTGCTAGTGTTTCAGTTTATCATTATTTAGTCTGCATTTTCCATCACGTAACTTTTGAACTTTTTAATTGTTGTTGATATTCTTTCTTTATTCTGTGTTTTCTCTATTTCCTCTTTCTGTTAAGAGGAAAGTATTTCCATTCTTATTTCTGTTTCTTAACATTTCTATATTTTGTTGTAGTCATTCTGAATCTGAAAGCGGTTTCATTCTTACATAATTCTATTTACTCTGTATTATATTGATTTTAACGTAGATTCTATTTACACAGTGTTATATAGTGATTTTAACATAGATTCTATTTATACAGAGTGTATTATAGTGATTTTAACATAGATTCTATTTACACAATATTTTATTATAGTGATTTTGATGTATGGAGAGTGTCTATGCAATTTGATCATTACTTAATTCTTACATACTAAAAAGACTTGGAGCCATTTTCTAAAGCTATGGTTCATTCGTAAATACTAGAGACTTTTGAAGTCGTTTTGTAGAGCTTTAATTCATTCTTAAATACTAAAACAGACTTGTAGTCGTTGTCAAGAGTTACAGTTCTTTCTTAATTACTAAAATAACTTTTGGAGTCGTTTTTTTAATTATAGTTCATTCTTACATTCGATTTATAGAGCTATAGTTTATTCTTAAAAGCTAAAAAGAGTTTTGGGGTCGTATTCCAGAGCTATTGTTCATTTTCAAGTATTGAAAAGACTTGAAGTCGTTTTCTAGAGTTATAGTTAATTCTTACATACTAAAAAGACTCAGAAGTCGTTTTCTGCTTGAAAAAAGTAATGTAGTCGTATTCTAGATCTCAGATACTGAAAAGAATTTTTAGAAGTTTTTTTTAGAGTTATAGTTCATTCATACATACTAAACAGAATTTGAAGTCGTTTTCTAAGGGTATAACCTAACCGTAGGAAAAGATAGATACAAAAGACTTTTAGCATTAGTATTTACCTTTTGTTTATGCAGCATTATAATACTAATAGAATATTATTTGTTGATAATGGTTGTCCATGGAACAGCATATATTTCTGTAAAAAAGTTGGTTAATATTCAAGAATTTAGTACTTGTTTTATTGTGGATTTACAGATTTTACAGGCTCTTGTAAAGATAAGTAAGGCCGCTTTCTCCCCAAAGTGGCACATCACATGTGGCATGCCACGACCTTGATGTGAAAGCAGCCTAGCACGAGGGTGCTCTAGGGGTTCTTGTTTACAAGGAAAGTCACGTAACCTTACCTGACCAAACAATTTTCAGGGTTATTTAGCTTTACATGGGTTTCTGGTACTTATTTTTTACAAAAACCCCAATTTTACTTTGAGAAATCATGACGCTTTGATTAATTGTACTCCTTTTTCTGTTCCTATCAGGCTCTCTCGTCAACTCCTTTATGACAAAAGGCGCTTATCATCTTCGCAATCGCCTCTTCGGGAAGGGAGTCCAGGACGTTTCTCAGCAGAGAAGAGTCAGCCCTGCCCAAGCTGTGTTCAGAGTGAGTACAGCCTTTAATATTACTATATCACGTTTAGTGCATTGCTTTGCCTTCGATCAGCAAAGTTAAGCAGCATTGGCTCTGGTCATTACTTGGATGGGTGACTGCCGAGAAACGCCAGATTCCGTTGGCATGTAAAGGGGCTGCCATAGCGTAGTAGCAGATTGCTCGATTTGGGAGGTGAAGCGCCCATGTTCAGGCCCATGGTGGGGCTTTAGGAAGGGTATCTAGTTTCTCTCTGTTTGTGTCAAGCCCCAAATAGGGACTAATAGTGACACATTAAGCAAAAAAAGAAACCCTTTTATATGAATCCATTCACATACATTTGTTCACTGAAACTAATTTCAGATGTTCCACTGTGAATCTTATATGCCTGGAGTTAACGTATTTATGCTCACAGTGAAACCATGATGTTAACGATACAGTTATATACGAAAAAACATTTTCGAGCATAATAGTATATCAAGGGAATTTGTAAATTGCAGCACGAGTTCAGGTTCCCAGAGGTTCAAAGAATTTTTTTCATGGATAATAGCATAGTTAGCATAGTCCGCTTACAACCGTAGCTGGTTGATATAAAAATGACGGGAGAAGTGCTTATGTGCTGGTTGTGTAAGTGTAATTCCTTTCCCACTCTCAGTCGTAATGACATAATGTAAAGAGAATTATAGAGTTAAATTGAAGAAAAAAAATGCACATATGATAATCGTTCATTCTTCTGTTTATTCATTAATGGACATGCTCATGCTGACGCAACCACAGCCAGAGGAAACTGGAAATGAAAATTAAGTAATTTAATATTATTTAACATGCAAAGTATGAAACTGACATCAGTGATTCTTTAAAGTATTATGAGACCTTGACTCATACCGGCACACATACTTATGATTCACACACACACACCCAAACATATACAGTATATACATACTTAAATACATATGGCTGGCACTAGAACTAGAGATCATAGTTTGAAGCTTTGTAAGAAAATGTCTTTGCAGGATGTAAGGAAATACATTTTTTAGTGTCAGAGTAGTTGATAAATTGGAATTTGCTAAGTGAAGAGGTAGTTAATGCTAACTTAAAGGACAAATATAATAAGTATCACTGTGTACAAAATGGATCCGGCCAGGAGACGGAGATTTACGAGCTTGGGGCTCGTACCCATAAGCACAATTAAGTAATTACAATTAGGTAATTACATTCATGCAACACACACGCACACGGAAATAGTAAATACTAAATAGGTTGACCCATGGCATCAACCACCCATTGCGATACTACAGATGAAGGGGCTTGTGGACTTAAATAATATTGTCCAGGACAGTTCGATTTTAAGTCTTCCTTCAGTTACGGTTCTCTTTCTATGCCTACATCAACATAGAATTTTCTTGGATATTCGTTACACATTTATTATCCCTTCACATCTGACAAGTCACAATACTCCCCATCTCTATTTCTCTCTCTATTTTCTTCATGCCCAGGCCCGATGAGGGTAGATCTATTTTTTTTTTTTTTTTGGCCAGTCCTGGTGTCACAATCATAAAAAAAACACCTCATAGTTTTAATGATAGATATTTTTTTTTTTTTAATGATTGGGACACCAAGACGGGCCAAAAAATAAAATAAAACAACCCTTATCGGGCCTGGGCACGAAAAATACATAAAGTAAAGAGAAACAGATGGAGAGTGTAATGACATGTCAGATGTGAAGGGATAATAAAAGATGTGTAATGAATATCCAAGAATATTCAGTGTAGCTGTAGGCATAGAAAGAGAACCGTAACTGAAGGAAGACTTAACATCGAGCTGTCCTGGACAGACCAATCTAAATTAAAAAAAAAATAACCTTCAGCTGTAGTATCGCAACGGGCGGCTGGTGCCATGAGTATAAGAGTCAGTATAAAAATAAAATGACGAGGAGACGGGGAGTTACATGCATAGATCTTTTCCGTGAGCACAATTGGGAAAAACACACACTATGAAGCTCTTTCTCGTAAGCACAATTAGGTAGTTACACAATGAATCATGGAGAGACGTGGTAAGTGTCTGGGAGCAAAAAACTGTTCCCTAAATCTATCCATCTATCTAACTATCTATCTATCCATCTGTGCCAGGGAACAAAAAACTGAAACCAACCAGGAGACGGGGAATTACGAGCATAGGACTCATTCCTGTGAGCGGAATGAGTAAAATACACACACACACACACACACACACTTAATATAAATAACAGTTCTCTCCAATAACCCTTTCAAGACATTCCAAATTCTCTGTACGATCGTCATGTTTATATTTGGAATCCCGAGTGTGTGTGTGTTTGCGATTGTCATGAATATCACGATTTTTGGGTGACCTTCAACGATCATGATCACTGTGTTGCTCGCAAGAAGAATTTATTGTCGAATTTATTTTTTGTCATTTTAGCTACATTATTGTGTGTGTGTGTGTGTTGTTTTTTTTTATTGTGAAGTTTTCTTTAGACTTATTTTTCCGTGTGTGTGTGTGTGTGTGTGTGTTTACCAAATTGTGTCTACCTAATTATGCTAAAGGGAAAGAACCCCAATTCCCCGTCTCTGGGTCAGTTTCATTAATTACTCGCTAACGCTTATTATATCTTTCCCAAACACTATGAATGTCTTTTAGCATATAGTGTTTAATGTTCCGGTTTTACGTCACGGACTCCCTTTTCTACCAAGGGCTAGGATGGTTGCCTTCTTTCGAAGGACTTGTTTTTGCATATGTAATCGTTACCCTGAGTGCATACCCTTAATTACTAAGTGAATTCCAATCATCAACTATTCTTACGTCATAGTGACTGAGAGTGATTCAC
>JAXCGZ010012205.1:35000-36303 GCA_037179515.1 Halocaridina rubra | reverse complement strand
GTTTGGATGGAATAAGGAGAGCCCTGAATGATAGGAGGATGGATTTGAGGGAAGCAAGCGAGCATGCTAGGAATAGGAATGAGTGGCGAGCGATTGAAACGCAGCTCTGATGGGCATCTACTGTTACCACGGGGCTGCATCTTACAGAGGTGGCCCTGTGGTAGGGGCAGTAGGAGGAGTTGGCAGTTGTGAAGCGACACAGGATGTGGAAGAGCCAGGAGGATGGGCTGTGGCACTCCAGCAGTGCCATCTGAACGGTCGCTAGCTCCCTCGTCATTGCCCATAGAGCAAAGTAATCCCCTTATTGTTTTCTTTCTTTGATGTCGGCTACCCCCCAATTAAAGGGGGAAACAGCCAAGGTAGATGGATGGACTTACATAAAATATGGTATAAAGTGGACCGAACTCTTCCGGCAACAAAACGGTATATGGGTCGATTTATCAAACAGGGAAATTCCAGCCATCTGATTGGATGTTCTCATTGTTTACAAATACAAACTGAAAAAGAACAGACGAAGTCGTTTGTAAAGTACTTTTATGGCGTAATGTATAATACTAATACGCTAAGTGTTTTTTATTTGTGCCATGGACATATTTATTATATTTAAGGTTTAAATAGGCCTAGTGTGTTGACTGCTTTGATGTGGCATAGGGAGATCGTATTTAAAAAACGAATATTTAAGTTTGCTAAACCTATTTTTCCCCCTAATTGCCATAGCTATGCCTCGTTCAGTGTGAAGACTATAATTAAAAGCCTTTGTTAAACCTCAGTGAATTAACGAAAAAGTAAAAAAAATATTTTATCTATCCTGTTTGCCTATATAGGTTTAAACTACTGTACTCATCTAGGACCAGCTGGTAGAATGCCAAACAGGAAATCCCGGGTTGTGTTACTAGTTTATCAAGGGAATTCGTTACTGATTTTGGTTTGGTTATTACACTTTGGTCCAGTGCCCTAGAACTTGAAATTAATAAAAAAAAAAAGGTCAAGTTATGAGATATTTGATTTTTTCTTAAAACTACTACTATTTTGAGTTCCTACCAAGGTTGAGTTTTGTTATTGGTTATTAATGCAATGCGCTTTGTCAGTTTCATGCCTTGCGATTTACCATATAGATTTTCACCCCCACGGTAACCAACTTTAGGCTAAATTGAAACTAGATTTCTATCACAAATTACATCACGGTAAACAGTACGCTATGCATCCGAAAATTAACAAGTGTGTGAAAATACTTAAAATCTACCTGGAATTTTATGTTACTTACACCGAATGCATATGTATATGAAATCAACTGGGCTCATAC
>JAXCGZ010012205.1:27500-30000 GCA_037179515.1 Halocaridina rubra | reverse complement strand
CCAAACTGAATTACTTAAATATATTTTACATCCAAAATGCTTTACTTAGTTGAATTTTACAACCAAATTGGTTTAAGTTAATGGGTTTACATCCAAACTGCTTTACTTAAATGAGTTTTACATCCAAATCGGTTTACTTTAATGGGTATTACAGGAAAATCTAAAAAGCATATAAAATATTACAGGAAAAGATAGCCAACATGGAAAAAGGAATGTTGCTGTATGAGAAACACTTAGGACTGAAGATACAACGCACCAGACACAATACCCTGGCATTCATTTTCACACAGGTTAGTTTTATGACAGAGAATCTACTTAATCTATCTGTTGCAATACTATAAGATCAGAGACCCCAAGTACTAAGGTTCTAGCTGGAGTTCTACCATAATTCTCATTGCAGGAGAAAAATACTAATCCTGTGATTAACCCAAGCAGGGTGGTGAGGGGGTACAAGGGTGATTATGGTCATTGTCTATGTATGCAATGTGATTGCTTTTCTGTCACAGGCTCTCTTTTCTACTAAGGGCTAGGATGGTGCCTTCTTGTAAAGGACTTTGGTTTTGGCAAATGTGACTATTGCCCTGACAGAATACCCTTTCTAACCTCGAACTGTGGCGGGCTGCGAACCCTCAGCCTGAAAAATCAGTAATAAAATACAAAAGCAGCTGATTAACAAAAACTGTTCAAGTCCTTATATGCCTTTATACATAAGGCTTATATTACTACTTTTTCACATGTGATGCCCCCTTCATGCTGAAGCTAGCAAGGTGGCAAGACTTGGAGTAAAAGAAGCTAATAAGTCTTTTACTGCAAAAAAGTCGAAGTCAGGGAGTTAGAGGTTTGTCAAAATCTCATGATCCCAATGAGTAGCCTACTACGCTGTGGAGAGAAATTCTCTACTTACTCCAACCTGTCTGTGTCCACCCCTATTTGAACTGGAATAATTAGTGACGCATAAAACGGCAAACAAACCCAGGTTGTCCTATTATCCACCTCACATGGCAAGCGGTACATGTGAAGATGGAATTTTTCTTTTTCCCAGACGTTCTCTAACCTGATGCACCATACTTTGAGTGCACTTATTGTAATAAAAATATATGTGTTTAAAAACTGCCCAAAACTTAATCTTAAGAAATAGAATAAAACAATGGTTTAGAGTACAAAGCTGGAGAAAATATAAAGTTTATATTCACCTATTCTGAACTTTACATTTGAAAATTCACTGATTAATTACCAATTAACATAATAGTAGAATGCTTAACACGGGGTTGACAGACCCGTGACTGAACCTACCATGGAACAATAGAAAGGGTATCCAGCCTGAATATCCCAGGTTCATTATGTCTGAGTCCACCCCTATAATGGGGACTAAAAGTGATATAAAAATCGAGTATTACTAGTTGATTACTTATTGATTCACAGATAAAACAAATGGACCCAGAGAAGGAATACGTCCTAGAAATAACTTTGGAAGGTGATAATTGTCGTCTTACTCGCTCTGAGCCTCCTCTTCCAGAACTACAAGAATTAGAAGACAGATTCAATGCGTCCAAGAACTTGTCAGCATGTTTTGTTCACGTAAGAAAGTTATTCCAGAATATGGAAGAGTGAAGAAAAATGCTTTTAACCCATAATTTTTGTTCTGTAATAATAAAAAGTTCTCGAAATGTGAAGTAAACAACTTACCTATGTAATTTCTGAGTTTACTGAAGACATGAGAACTTATAGCTTCTCTGTGCAAAAACTCCACACATTGTATACTGCAAGGAAAAAATAAGGGCTTTTTAGGTATGGAACACTGAACTCATAAATAAATATCTAGAAGAGTACATGATAATCCTATGCAATATTTCTATTCTTATACTTTAATTGAACCTAATGTGGAATTTATCGTTTAGATTTATGGCTATATGCCTTGATTCCCCAGCTCCAACCTGTTTGTGTTCACCCCTGCTCAAATGGGGATTCATAGCCTCAAAAATAATCGCAAAACAAACATTGCTGTGAGTAGTTTCAATATTGTTACTTCATTTTTTTTGTGTAGTAATTCTAAACTGTGCCTGTACGTAAGCATGTTTTGTCTTTTGCGAGTTAAATATGTGGTGCTGCTTGTAGAATTGAATCTGCTAAAATTGAACTGTAGTTGCAGTAGGTACTAATGATGGTCTCTAAATAGTTTATTTTGAACTTTACACTGACCTGACATCTGGCAAGGAGAGATGATATATGTACAGTATGAGTTCCCACATCTGTCCAGTACAGCTACATGCTCTGTAATGTACTGTAGTCTGGTAGTAACTATATGCCCTATAGAACTCTGTAGTCTAGTTTCAAGCAACGTTTGTATGCAGAATTATGTAAAGCCCAATTGTCAGGGATTTTCAATACTAACCACTCCATTGTGCCAATTGTACCATCTTTACAAACAAAAGTTCATCTTCATGCAAAGTCTGTTTCTGCTATTTCGTATAAACTCACATTTTTAGCTGATCACTTAATT
>JAXCGZ010012205.1:10000-17500 GCA_037179515.1 Halocaridina rubra | reverse complement strand
TTTATGACTTCAATCGTACCTATATGACTTTCCTCATAAATTTCAAGCCTATTTAGGTTCCTTGGTGGGTTGTATACAACAGTTATTATAATGCTCTCTGACCCAGTATTTATGCGAGCAACAAGAAATTCCCTGAACTCACTTTCTATAGCCAAGTTTATCTCTTCAACTTGAATCCTCTCACTTATGAGCAGTGCTATCCCTCCACCAGTCCTCTCAGATCTTTCGACCCTTAGTATTCTGAAGCCCTTAGGAAAAACTGTGACACTGTTTATGTCCTCACTCAACTTAGTCTCTGTAATTGCTACTATATCTGCCTTACTGTTGTGAATCCTATCTTTTAATTCTACTGCCTTACCAGCTAATCCATCAGCACTTGTGTATAACAATCTTAATGAGGCCCCATCCCCTGATCTTCTGTCATTATCTTCTTTATCTCCCCTTTGTCTGGAAGTATTCCGTAAGTGTGTGTGTGTGTGTGTGTGTGTGTGTGTGTGTGTGTGTGTGTGTGTGTGTGTGTGTGTGTGTGTGTGTGTGTGTGTGTGTGTGTGTGTGTGTGTGTGTGTGTGTGTGTGTGTGTGTGTGTGTGTGTGTGTGTGTGTGTGTGTGTGTGTGTGTGTGTGTGTGTGTGTGTGTGTGTGTGTGTGTGTGTGTGTGTGTGTGTGTGTGTGTGTGTGTGTGTGTGTGTGTGTGTGTGTGTGTGTGTGTGTGTGTGTGTGTGTGTGTGTGTGTGTGTGTGTGTGTGTGTGTGTGTGTGTGTGTGTGTGTGTGTGTGTGTGTGTGTGTGTGTGTGTGTGTGTGTGTGTGTGTGTGTGTGTGTGTGTGTGTGTGTGTGTGTGTGTGTGTGTGTGTGTGTGTGTGTGTGTGTGTGTGTGTGTGTGTGTGTGTGTGTGTGTGTGTGTGTGTGTGTGTGTGTGTGTGTGTGTGTGTGTGTGTGTGTGTGTGTGTGTGTGTGTGTGTGTGTGTGTGTGTGTGTGTGTGTGTGTGTGTGTGTGTGTGTGTGTGTGTGTGTGTGTGTGTGTGTGTGTGTGTGTGTGTGTGTGTGTGTGTGTGTGTGTGTGTGTGTGTGTGTGTGTGTGTGTGTGTGTGTGTGTGTGTGTGTGTGTGTGTGTGTGTGTGTGTGTGTGTGTGTGTGTGTGTGTGTGTGTGTGTGTGTGTGTGTGTGTGTGTGTGTGTGTGTGTGTGTGTGTGTGTGTGTGTGTGTGTGTGTGTGTGTGTGTGTGTGTGTGTGTGTGTGTGTGTGTGTGTGTGTGTGTGTGTGTGTGTGTGTGTGTGTGTGTGTGTGTGTGTGTGTGTGTGTGTGTGTGTGTGTGTGTGTGTGTGTGTGTGTGTGTGTGTGTGTGTGTGTGTGTGTGTGTGTGTGTGTGTGTGTGTGTGTGTGTGTGTGTGTGTGTGTGTGTGTGTGTGTGTGTGTGTGTGTGTGTGTGTGTGTGTGTGTGTGTGTGTGTGTGTGTGTGTGTGTGTGTGTGTGTGTGTGTGTTTGTTTTTGTTTTTGTTTGTTTTTACCTAATTGTGATTACCTAATTGTGTTTACGGGAAAGAGCCCAAAGCTCGTATCTTCCCGTCTCCTGATCGGTTCCATTTTTAGACTTAGTGATACTTATCATACCTGTCCTTAAAACTATGGATTGAGGTAGCATTAACTACCTCCTCGCTTAGCGAATTCCAATTATCAACTACTCTTACACTGAAAAAGTATTTCCTTACATCCTGCAAACAAGTTTTCTTCCGAAGCTTCAAACTATGACCTCTAGTTCTAGAGCCAGCCATATCGAAATATCGATCCCTATCCACTCTATCATAACCATGAAGGAATTTAAAGACTGTCACCATATCCCCCCTTACTCTTCTAGCTTCGAGTGATGGCAAGTCTAATTCCCTCAGCCTCTCATCATAACCGAGATTGCGTATTTCTGGCACCAGTTTCGTGGCATGTCTTTGAACTTTTTCAAGCTTAGCTATGTGCTTTTTCAAGTGCGGATTCCAAAAGGGGGCTGCATATTCGAGTTTTGGCCTCACATAGGTTACATAAATATTTCTGAACATTTCCTTGTCCATGTGCCTGAAGGCTACCCTTACATTTGATAAGAATGCATATGCTGCCCTTACTACGCCATTTATATGTATTTCTGGAGACAAATCTGCCAATAAGTTTACTCCTAGATCTCTCTCATTTTCTGTCTCCTGAAGTTGTACTCCAGCCACCGAGTAGTCAAGCTTGGGCCTTCTTGCACTTGTACCCATTCTCAAGTGTGTGTGTGTGTGTGTGTGTGTGTGTGTGTGTGTGTGTGTGTGTGTGTGTGTGTGTGTGTGAGATTGCCTAATTGTGATTACCTAATTGTGTTTACGGGAAAGAGCCCAAAGCTCGTATCTTTCCGTCTCCTGATCGGTTCCATTTTTAGACTTAGTGATACTTATCATACCTGTCTTTAAAACTATGGATTGAGATAGCATTAACTACCTCCTCGCTTAGCCAATTCCAATTATCAACTACTCTTACACTGAAAAAGTATTTCCTTACATCCTGCAAACAAGTTTTCTTACCAAGCTTCAAACTATGACCTCTAGTTCTAGAGCCAGCCATATCGAAATATCGATCCCTATCCACTCTATCATAACCATGAAGGAATTTAAAGACTGTCACCATATCCCCCCTTACTCTTCTAGCTTCGAGTGATGGCAAGTCTAATTCCCTCAGCCTCTCATCATAACCGAGATTGCGTATTTCTTTCACCAGTTTCGTGGCATGTCTTTGAACTTTTTCAAGCTTAGCTATGTGCTTTTTCAAGTGCGGATTCCAAAAGGGGGCTGCATATTCGAGTTTTGGCCTCACATAGGTTACATAAATATTTCTGAACATTTCCTTGTCCATGTGCCTGAAGGCTACCCTTACATTTGATAAGAATGCATATGCTGCCCTTACTATGCCATTTATATGTATTTCTGGAGACAAATCTGCCAGTATGTTTACTCCCAGATCTCTCTCATTTTCTGTCTCTTGAAGTTGTACTCCAGCCACCGAGTAGTCAAGCTTGGGCCTTCTTGCACTTGTACCCATTCTCATTACCTTACATTTTGAGGTATTGAATTTCATTAGCCACTTTTCTGACCACTCATGCAGATTATTTAGATCCTCCTGAAGTTCTCTACCATTGTTCTCGTTTTTTACTTTCTTCACAATCTTTGCATCATCTGCAAACATATTCATGAATGAATTTACAGACTCTGGTAGGTCATTTACATATACAAGGAACAAAAGTGGCCCTAAAACTGAACCCTGTGGAACTCCACTACTAACTCTTCTCCATTCAGACACTGAGTGTCTTACTCTAACCCTCTGTTCCCTTCCTTCTAAGTAAGTTTTTATCCATTCCAAGACATTTCCACCTATTCTAGCCATTGATTGCAGCTTCCTAATAAGTCTCCCATGTGGAACAGTGTCAAACGCTTTCTGGAAGTCTAGGAATATGCAATCTGCCCAGCCCTCTCTTTCCTGTAAGATTTGGCTTACCTCATCATAAAATTCTAATAAGTTTGTTACTGTTGATCTTCCTTCTCTGAAGCCATGTTGCCTCACTGACAAAAAGTTGAAGGATTCCAAGTGAAGAGAGATATGTTTCCTTAGTAGTTTCTCCATAAGTTTGCAAACTATGCTGGTCAAGGAAACTGGTCTATAGTTCAGAGCCGTATCCCTCCTTCCCTTTTTGAAGATAGGTATCACATTTGCTTGTTTCCAGCATCTTGGAATCTCCCCCGACTCCAGTGACTCCTTAAATATGATACTTAGTGCCACTGATATTGTGTTTGCGCATTTTTTAAGCACATGAGGGGATATGTCATCAGGACCTGTAGCTTTATGAACATCTAAATCCATCAGCGCTTTGCATACCTCTGTGGCTGTAAGGTTGATGTTCTCTAATACCGGCCCTTGAGCTTCTATCACTGCAATCTGAGGGGGTGGGGTATTTTCTACTGTAAATACTGACTGAAACTCCTTGTTCAATTCTTTGCAGATCTCTTCGTCCGTCTCAGTGATGCTTCCATCCGCTCTCTTTAGCCTTAAAACCTGTTCTTTTACCTTCAGTTTTCCTCTGATAAAGCTGTGGAAAAGCTTGGGATTTTCTTTAGCCTTCCTGGTGATGTCCCTCTCATAATCTCTCTCGCCTCTCTCCTTTTACTTAGGTAGTCATTTCTTGCTCTTTTGTAGGTTTGCCAGGCATTTATGTTTTTTCTCCTCCTATACCTTTTCCAGCATTTGTCTTTCCACTCCTTAGCTCTTTTACACCCATTATCGAACCATTTCTCTCTGGCATGAATTACACCTACTTTGGTGACAGGTATGCAGCAATCTACTATCTTCCCATATTTCTCACAAAAGATGTCATACATTTCTTGTACAGATTTGTTGTAAAATAAGGTTCTCCAGTCAATAACTGCAAAAAGCTCATTCATTTTGATGTAATCTCCTTTCGGATAGTTCCTCCTCATGTCCTCAGTGCCTCTACTCTCAGGAAGAATGTCTTCAATGATATACTCCATCAACAACACACAGTGGTCACTCTTTCCAATTGGTTGTTCATACTCAATATTTTCAATATCCAACACATTATCTGTGAACACCAGATCAAGTAGTGATGGCTCATCCCCACCCCTGGCTCTTGTTGGTTCCATTACATGTTGGTGTAGGAAATTCCCTTGTACGCAATCTAGGAATCTTGCCCCAAATGAGTCCTCACCACTGTGTGGGTCAAGATTTATCCAATCTATCTCTTTATGATTAAAGTCTCCCATAATCAAAATCCTACATTTTTTCTCCCGCGCCATGTTAACAACTGAGTTTATGACTTCAATCGTACCTATATGACTTTCCTCATAAATTTCAAGCCTATTTTGGTTCCTTGGTGGGTTGTATACAACAGTTATTATAATGCTCTCTGACCCAGTATTTATGCGAGCAACAAGAAATTCCCTGAACTCACTTTCTATAGCCAAGTTTATTTCTTCAACTTGAATCCTCTCACTTATGAGCAGTGTGTGTGTGTGTGTGTGTGTGTGTGTGTGTGTGTGTGTGTGTGTGTGTGTGTGTGTGTGTGTGTGTGTGTGTGTGTGTGTGTGTGTGTGTGTGCGTGCGTGCGTGCGTGCGTGCGTGCGTGCGTGTGATTACCTAATTGTGATTACCTAATTGTGTTTACGGGAAAGAGCCCAAAGCTCGTATCTTCCCGTCTCCTGATCGGTTCCATTTTAGACTTAGTGATACTTATCGTACCTGTCCTTAAAACTATGGATTGAGATAGCATTAACTACCTCCTCGCTTAGCCAATTCCAATTATCAACTACTCTTACACTGAAAAAGTATTTCCTTACATCCTGCAAACAAGTTTTCTTACCAAGCTTCAAACTATGACCTCTAGTTCTAGAGCCAGCCATATCGAAATATCGATCCCTATCCACTCTATCATAACCATGAAGGAATTTAAAGACTGTCACCATATCCCCCCTTACTCTTCTAGCTTCGAGTGATGGCAAGTCTAATTCCCTCAGCCTCTCATCATAACCGAGATTGCGTATTTCTGGCACCAGTTTCGTGGCATGTCTTTGAACTTTTTCAAGCTTAGCTATGTGCTTTTTCAAGTGCGGATTCCAAAAGGGGGCTGCATATTCGAGTTTTGGCCTCACATAGGTTACATAAATATTTCTGAACATTTCCTTGTCCATGTGCCTGAAGGCTACCCTTACATTTGATAAGAATGCATATGCTGCCCTTACTACGCCATTTATATGTATTTCTGGAGACAAATCTGCCAGTATGTTTACTCCTAGATCTCTCTCATTTTCTGTCTCTTGAAGTTGTACTCCAGCCACCGAGTAGTCAAGCTTGGGCCTTCTTGCACTTGTACCCATTCTCATTACCTTACATTTTGAGGTATTGAATTTCATTAGCCACTTTTCTGACCACTCATGCAGATTATTTAGATCCTCCTGAAGTTCTCTACCATTGTTCTCGTTTTTTACTTTCTTCACAATCTTTGCATCATCAGCAAATATATTCATGAATGAATTTACAGACTCTGGTAGGTCATTTACATATACAAGGAACAAAAGTGGCCCTAAAACTGAACCCTGTGGAACTCCACTACTAACTCTTCTCCATTCAGACACTGAGTGTCTTACTCTAACCCTCTGTTCCCTTCCTTCTAAGTAAGTTTTTATCCATTCCAAGACATTTCCACCTATTCTAGCCATTGATTGCAGCTTCCTAATAAGTCTCCCATGTGGAACAGTGTCAAACGCTTTCTGGAAGTCTAGGAATATGCAATCTGCCCAGCCCTCTCTTTCCTGTAAGATTTGGCTTACCTCATCATAAAATTCTAATAAGTTTGTTACTGTTGATCTACCTTCTCTGAAGCCATGTTGCCTCACTGACAAAAAGTTGAAGGATTCCAAGTGAAGAGAGATATGTTTCCTTAGTAGTTTCTCCATAACTCTGCAAACTATGCTGGTCAAGGAAACTGGTCTATAGTTCAGAGCCGTATCCCTCCTTCCCTTTTTGAAGATAGGTATCACATTTGCTTGTTTCCAGCATCTTGGAATCTCCCCCGACTCCAGTGACTCCTTAAATATGATACTTAGTGCCACTGATATTGTGTTTGCGCATTTTTTAAGCACATGAGGGGATATGTCATCAGGACCTGTAGCTTTATGAACATCTAAATCCATCAGCGCTTTGCATACCTCTGTGGCTGTAAGGTTGATGTTCTCTAATACCGGCCCTTGAGCTTCTATCACTGCAATCTGAGGGGGTGGGGTATTTTCTACTGTAAATACTGACTGAAACTCCTTGTTCAATTCTTTGCAGATCTCTTCGTCCGTCTCAATGATGCTTCTATCCGCTCTCTTTAGCCTTAAAACCTGTTCTTTTACCTTCAGTTTTCCTCTGATAAAGCTGTGGAAAAGCTTGGGATTTTCTTTAGCCTTCCTGGTGATGTCCCTCTCATAATCTCTCTCTGCCTCTCTCTTTTTACTGTGTGTGTGTGTGTGTGAGTGTGTGTGTGTGTGTGTGTGTATATATATACACACACACACATGTATGTATGTGTGTGTGTGTGTGTGTGTGTGTGTGTGTGTGTGTGTGTGTGTGTGTGTGTGTGTGTGTGTAGCTGTGTGTAGGTGTGTAGGTGTGTGTGTGTGTAGGTGTGTGGGTGTGTAGGTGTGTGTGTGTAGGTGTGTGTGTAGGTGTGTGTGTGTGTGTGTGTAGGTGTGTGTGTGTGTGTAGGTGTGTAGGTGTAGGTGTGTGTAGGTGTGTAGGTGTGTGTAGGTGTAGGTGTAGGTGTAGGTGTAGGTGTGTGTAGGTGTAGGTGTGTGTAGGTGTAGGTATGTGTAGGTATAGGTGTGTGTAGGTGTAGGTGTGTGTAGGTGTATGTGTGTAGAGGTGTGTAGGTGTGTGAAGGTGTGTGTAGGTGTGTAGGTGTAGGTGTGTGTAGGTGCAGGTGTAGGTGTGTG
>JAXCGZ010012204.1:25000-35000 GCA_037179515.1 Halocaridina rubra | reverse complement strand
ACGTGGAGGGGGAGAGAGGAGTCATTTTTCCTTTTAAACTTTGTTCATAAGTAATCTCATATTCATTTATTTATTTTTTTTTTTTGATGGGTGGAGTTATAGGATAGTTAAAGCATCCTTCCGGGATTCTTTTTAAAAAAATATGTTGAAGAAGCATTTTCATAAAGTTATAATGAGGATTCGCAGCGCCGAGATGAGGAAGTAATGGATCGAGAGCTTTTTACAACATTATTATTATTATTATTTTTATTATTATTATTATTATTATTATTATTATTATTATTATTATTATTATTATTATTATTATTATTATTATTATTATTATTGTTATTATTATTATTATTATTATTATTATTATTATTATTATTATTATTATTATTATTATTATTAATATTATTATTATTATTATTATTATTATTATTATTATTATTATTATTATTATTATTATTATTATTATTATTATTATTATTATTATTATTATTATTATTATTATTTGTGAGAAGGGTGGGTTCTGTCCAAGTAAGGGACTGAATGATATTCTTTTATATGTTGTATCTCTCTCTCTCTCTCTCTCTCTCTCTCTCTCTCTCTCTCTCTCTCTCTCTCTCTCTCTCTCTCTCTCTCTCTCTCTCTCTCTCTCTCTCTCTCTCTCTCTCTCTCTCTCTCTCTCTCTCTCTCTCTCTCTTACACAGTATTTGCTTATTCCTGCTCCTGGTTAAGGGAGCTTTCGTGTCCCTACGCTTGTATGAAAATTCGACTATTTTGGGCAGAACGAAAGGATTTGGAATCCCTTCCTCGTGCCTTCCCCTCACAGAGAGTCAAGGCATGTGAGGGATCCTGGTAGGAAAACTAAAATCAGAACCCAGTAAATGGGTCCCAAAATGTGCCCGGTTGTGAAGAGAATGAGAGTAAATGGAAAGAAATAGGTAGTATATTTGTGCGAGATGTTCGAGAAGTGGTCAGTGGGTATTCTGGTGATTGGGACATTTGTGTGTGATTTGACTTCGTCACCCTTCTTGCGAAGGGGATTTCTGTGATATTTATTTTTAACTTCTCTTTTGTATTTTACTTGTTTATTTTTGATGAAGTTTAAGAGAAGAGTAGAACCGAATATTTTACATGTATAAACATATATATACACATGGCCTCAATCCCCCTTATAAGGGGGTGGCCGAACTAAGAAACGCACATTCACTACGATCCACACATACCTCAACCTCTACTCTTAGCTCCTTGGGGATAAATTGTTGCCACGTTTACCACCTTCTTTCCACTCTGTTTGGACCACCCACAAGGTAGGCGGGCAAGGATATTCTACAATGAGGCCCGACACCTGCCGCTGATTTACCTCCACCGCTACATCACATGGCAACTCCCTCACACCCATCCATCACAGTTCATTGAGATAGCAGGTGCGAGAAATCCCTTTGGCCCGCATCATCTTTTAACTTCGTGATAAATGTGCATCACGCACACTTTTCGTTGAGTATTCAAGAAATGTGGCGTCAAGGTACGTTTTGAATTGCTCTTTTAGATTTTAGTTATCAAGTTGAGACAATCATCCCAGCAGAGCAAAGAAGAATTCCCTTTACATTGTCGTTCTAGTTAATTTAAATTTGATTAGGTTAATATTTAGCAGTCACAGAGGAAGTATGTTTGTGGAGAGAAAGATAGATGTACTTGCATTGAGCAAAACCAAAATAAAAGGGAATGGTGAGGTGACATTTGGGAGAATTGTAGGTAGGGCGTCTGGAGTTGAGAAGGGGAGAGAAAGAGAGGGAGTGGCTCTGTTAGTAAGTGAAGAGATGAATAAGTGTGTGGAAGAATGGTAGGAAGTATTTCCTCAAATGATAGTGTCTAAAATGAGGCTGGGATGCGAGGCTTGGGCGTTTGTGAGTGCATATGAACCTGGCAGTGAAAGAAATGAGGAAGAAAGAGAAGAAATTTGGATGAAATTCAACGAGTGTGTGGAAGACTTGGAAATGCATGTAAATGTGGTGTTGATGGGAAATTTGAATGCTAAAATTGGGAATGAGCCAGTGGATGATGTATCTGGGAAGTATAGAGTTCCTGGTAAGAATGAGAGTGGAGAGAAAATGATAGAAATATGTATTGAGAGAGAGAGATGTTGATTTCCAATACTGTATTTTAAAAGAAGGATGTGCACATGTATACATGGGTCAGAGTGGAAAATGGAAGAGTAGTTGACAGAGCATTAATGTATTATGTTTTTGTAAACAGGAGAGTGATTGGAAGAGTATTGGATGTGAATATACTGAGAGGAGCTAGTGGTGGAATATCTGATCATTATTTAGTGGAAAGTAGAGTGAGAATGAGAGAAAAGTGGAGAAAGAGGTGAAGAGAGAGAAGAAGAGAGGTGCAAAAAGGTGAATGAATTTTATAAGAAATAGAAAGACTGTGAGTATAAGGCTAGAGTGAGATATGTGTGGAATGAAGTGAAAGAGAAAGTGGATGAGGGAGTGGAAGAAGAATGATGCTGTTTCAAGGAGGAAGTAATGAAGTGTGCAGAAGTAGTGTGCGGAAGGAGACTAACTGGTGGAAGTAAAAGGAAAGGTAGTGAATGGTGGAATGAGCAGATGAGTGCAGTAGTGGCTGAAAAGAAGCGAGCTTATGAGATATGGGTGCAGGTAGGTAATTTAGAGACGTATGAAAGGAATTGTGCAAAGAGGAGGTTAGCGAAGCACGTGGTGAGGGAGGCAAAGAGAGAAGCGGATGTAAGGTGGGGCAGATGGTTGTCTGAGAATTTTGACAGGAATAAAAAGATGTTTTGGAAGGAAGTGAAAAGAGTGAGGAAAGGTGAATGTGGTAGGGAGGAGAGGGTGAAAGGAGCAGATGGGCAACTGCTAGTGGATGAAATAAAGGTGAGAGAGAGATGGGCTGAATATTTCAAGAACCTGCTAAATGAGGAAGATAATAGAGAGGCAGAGATTGTGACTGTAGAAAACGAATGGAGAATGCCAGTGTTAGGAGATGAGAATGACAGAGATACAACAAAAGAAGAGGTACATTTGGGATTGAGAGCAATGAAAGCAGGTAAAGCACCAGGGATAGATGGGTGTCATACTGAATGTTTGTCAAAAGGTGGGGAGGCATTAGTAGAATGGATGGTTAGGTTGTTGAATGTATGTTTCAGGAAAGGGAGGGTCCCAGTTGATTGGAGGAGTGCATGAGTAGTTCTACTTTGCAAAGGGAAGGGAGATAAGTTTGAGTATAGTAGTTTTAGGGGAATTAGTTTGTTGAGTGTAGTTGGTAAGGTATATGGAAGAGTGCTCATCGAGAGAATTAGGAAAGGTACTGAGAGATTGTCTGGGGAAGAACAGTGTGGGTTCAGGAGAGGAAGAGGATGTTTGGGTCAGGTGTTTGTGATAAGACAGGTGTATGAGAAATTCTTGAAGAAAGGTAGGAACACTTTTTGGGCCTTTATGGATTTAGAGAAAGCATATGACTGGGTAGATAGAGAGGGGTTGTAGAGGGTGCTGTGGTTATATGGAATAAGTGGAATTTTCTTGAATGCAGTGAAGAGTTTTTACATGAATAGTAGAGCATGTGTGAGAGTCAGGAATGGTATGAATGATTGGTTTGAGGTGAATGTTGGGTTATGTCAAGTTTGTGTAATGTCGCCATGGTTGTCTAATGTGTATTTGAATGGAGTGGTGAGGGAAGTAAATGAAAGAGTATTAGACAGAGGCTTGGAACTAGTGGGTGAGGATGGAAGGTTGTGAAAATTGAGTCACTTGCTATTTGCGGATGATATTGTACTGGTGGCTGATACTGAAAGTGAATTGAATCGTATGGTGACTGAGTTTATTAGTGTGTATGAAAGAAGAAGTTGCGAGTGACATGAGATGCACGAGGGGTGTTAATGTTGGCAGATTGAATGTAGGAGTGAATGGGGAGTTGCTTGAAGAACTTGAGAGTTTTAAGTATTTAGGGTCGCATATATCAAGGAGTGGACAAGTTTTTGTAGGGATAAATCACAGAGTGCAGGAAGCAAGTAAAAGTTAACGTGGGTTGAAAAGTTTTATGAGAAATAGCATTGTATGGAGCAGAGACTTGGAATGCAAGAGAGGATGAAAGGAACAAGTTGAATATAATGGAAATTTGGTGTTTGAGAGGTATGATTGGTGTATTTAGAATAGATAGAGTAAGAAATGAGGATGTCAGTCAGAGAAAGGGTGTTTGAATTAAGCTGTCGAATAGGTTACTTCAGAGAGTGTTAAGATGGTTTGGACACATGGTAAGGATGAGTGATGAACGAATAGTGAAGAGAGTGTGGAGTGCAGAAGTGATTGGAGTTAGGTCAAGAGGGAGACCAAGAATGATATGGATGGATGGCGTGAACAGAGCACTGAATGCACGTGGAATGTCAGTGGAACAGGAAAGAGTGTGTGCAAGAGATTGGAATGAATGGAGGAATATTGTGCATTTATGATGCGGCCCAAAGGGATTTCTCACACCTGCTAGCTCAGTAAATTGTGGTGGATGTGTGTGATGGGAGTTGCCATGTGATGAAACGGTGGGGATAAACCAGCTACGGCTGTTGAGCCTCATTGTAGAATAACCTTGCCCACCTACCTTGTGGGTGACCCAAGCAGGGTGGAAGAGGGGAAGATGTGGCAACCCTTTATCCCCAAGGAGCTGAGAGGAGTGGTTGAGGTATGTGTGGATTGCGCTGAATGCGGGTTTCTTGGCTCGGCCATCCCTCTTGCAAGGAGAAATGAGGCATATATATATATATATATATATATATATATATATATATATATATATATATATATATATATATATATATATATATATATATATATATATATATATATATATATATATATATATATAATATATATATATATATATATATATATATATATATATATATATATATATATATATATATATATATATATATATATATATATATATATATATATATATATATATATATATATATATATATATATATATATATATATATATATATATATATATATATATATATATATATATATATATATATATATATATATATATATATATATATATATATATATATATATATATATATATATATATATATATATATATATATATTTATATATATATGTATATATATATATATATATATATATATATATATATATATATATATATATATATATATATATATATATATATTTATATATATATATATATATATATATATATATATATATATATATATATATATATATATATATGAAACTACACTGATAGTAAAGAGGAGTCCTGAGAATTTTAATGTATTTGTAATTGTTTCTTTATGATCAATAATGTAAAATCGCAATATGAGCGTATTATACTGACACTGTTAAACCCTTTCCCTTGGAATTGTTTTCCATAATCAATCACAACAAAGATTAAATCCAATATATAATCACACACCAAAAACTCTTATGCGACACATACACACAAACAAGATCAAATGCAACACACAATCAAAAACAAACAAAGGAGCAAATCCAACATGTAATCAAGAAGATATAATGATCAAATCCAATACACAAACATGTACGCCTTAAAACCAACACATAATCGCACACGCATATCAAATTCAAAGCATATTCACATATACAGAAAGATCAAACGCAAAGCATAAACTCATAGACAAATATCAAATACAAAAGATAGACAAACTCACATACAACACAAATCGAATCCAAGCTTTTCCCTCGTATGTGTTCTGTTACCCCCAACCCAGCTAGCTTGTTTATAAAATATAGGTTCGTCCTTTTACAGATGGATCCAATTGGTCGTGAACTGAATTTGATAAAAAAAAAAAGGTATTGTCCCACTCTGTTTGGTTGTGCTTCCCCCCGCCAGCACCCATCTCGCGCGTTGTTTGCAGCATCATTTCAGCAGAGGAGATTTATAGGACCAAATCTAGCACAGGAGAGATGGAGATTGGCTCTCTCTCGCATGGAATTCATTTCGAGAATAAATGGCATTTCTTTTATCACCTGCTACAGACCTCGTTGCCATGATGGACGATACAAGGGAGATACCATGGATGCTGGCTTCGGATTGATTTTGAATGAATGAGATAAGTGCTGATAGGGATTTTTTTTTATAAATTAGTTGCTAACAGTTGATGATAAATATACCATAGATATTGTCTAGTGATGTTTGTGTGCTCATATTTTAAGCCTTTCATATATATATATATATATATATATATATATATATATATATATATATATATATATATATATATATATATATATATATATATATATATATATATATATATATATATATATATATATATATATATATATATATATATATATATATATATATATATATATATATATATATATATATATATATATATACAATAGTTTAATATGTATGACTCTTTTTCGCTGAGTGACCTCTACCTCCAGTAGTTCATGCTCTAGTTTTCTGCATATTTTTCTAATGATACCGCCTCTGTGCTCCCCTGCGTGTTGTATAAGTCGACAATATTGGGTGGAGAGCAAGGGTCTGGGAATTTACTGCTCTTTATTTCTCTTTTGTAAAGAGTCAAGGTATTGCTTTGACACGGCCACCTCTCATATTTAATATGATTATGACCATTTTATACTAACAGATGACGCCATTTATAATTCATTTGATATATATTGAAGAACGATGTTACCCCCTTTGAGTGTAATGGAGCATAAAGAATATTAATTATTTTCCTTTAATTGGCATATACCTAAAGAACGCTAACCTTTAAAACTCTTTTGTCACTGTTAATAAATATTTTTTTTTATTTAGATATTTATGAAAGTCTATAATAATGTTAACATCTTAATATTTTTTTTCAGCTATTCCTCCCTGAGGGAGGGGCATTCCCCCTGAGGGAGGAGGTCTAGAATACTTTCTCCATGTTTCCCTGAGTGTCTTAAGAAACGACTAAATGGGGCGGAGCGAGGAGACTGGGAACCCCCCTCCTCTGTATTTGCTCTTCCCAAAGACACAGGGCAATTTCCCTTGACTCAGCCACTTCACTTATAAAGGGGAAAAATAGCTCTTGTATATTGATTGATTGATTGATCATTTATTTCGAAATCTTACTATTCTCCTACACAGTGCTACAGTTTTGTTTTGTTTTACCTTTGAAGTGAATTTAGAATATTGTTTTATAAATGTAGTAAATAAAATATCTAAAGCTCATGACTAAGAAACATAAAGCAAATTAATTCCCTTTTTACTGGTATCTTTCAGGAAATTATGAAGAGTTTTAGTTTATTTTAGTCTAAACAACCCAACAACGTCATCTTATCTTAGAATTCTCTATTCTAGTAGATTTTAGATTGCCATTTGTAATAGGAAAAATAATACTAATTTGAAAGTCTTAAATCTTAACTCTTTCCATTTCTTTCGCCTCACGTCTTGCAAAAGCCGAAATTAATGTTTAATTATTTAAAGTGATTGCGTATGTTAAAACCTTTTTTTTTTCTTTTGAGTTAGTGGTTCTTAACTGATGGCCCATGGTGACTCTTTTGAGTGGCCTACATGCATTTTTTATACTTGCAGTACACTAGAAAGTGATGCATATATTCTTTATGTTTTCTCTCTCCAGCATGTTAGCCTTCCACTGTATTAAATTATATTTTAAAAATTCTGTTTGTAGGGAATATATTTCATGCTAAACTGTTTATTTTTTCAGCCCTATTTTAGCATTACGAAAGTGGGAATGATCCAAGATTTTTATTTTGATTAGATCGGCGGTCCGTGACTTGAAAGTAGTTTTAGAATCATATTACTAGGCCATAGCACATTTCATCTCTAGTATCTGACATTCTTTGCCTTGAGATAAACCAGTTTTTTTTTATTAGAATGGTGGTCCTTGGCCTGAAATTGGTTGAGAACTATTGCTCTAGGGCATACTACAGTTCTTTCACTTTTGTCTGTAGCAGTCTCTGCATTGAGATGGTTCAGAATTTTATTTTTTTCATTAGGTTGGTTGTTCCGTGTCCTGAAATGGGGTGAGAATATTTGCTCTAAACTATACTGCAATTTCATTCTTTAATGTTAACCATTCTCTCCATGAGATGGTCCACGACTTAGTTTTAATAAGCTTGGTGGTCCGTGGAGTGATTGCTTTTGTTTGTCATGTCAGAGTTTATATATATATATATATATATATATATATATATATATATATATATATATATATATATATATATATATATATATATATATATATATATATATATATATATATATATATAGATATATATATATATATATATATATATATATATATATATATATATATATATATATATATATATATATATATGTATCTTATATGTATAATAGCTCAGATGTAATATTATGTCCCCCTGACTGGGGGGCCAAGAATTTTTCCTCTGTGTTCCTCTTCGTGTCGTAACAGTTGACTAGATGGGTATCCCTACCTTTACAAATTTCATCCATAAGGAGTCAAGTCCTTTCTTCGACTCAGCCTCTTCCTTATAAGAGGTATAATGACTTTTGTATATAGATATAGACATATGATACCAAATGCGAATATTTAAGCCTGATTTGATATACAAATCAGCTTCGTCACTACTCCGTCGGCCATAAATATTTTTATGGAGTAGCGCCTCTAGTGGTCGGGTGGGATATTAATGCCACGCTGTGTGCTAGTAACAGAGAGATGGGGTCCATGTATATAACATGTTTACAAGCTTAGGTTCCATCACCTTTGGAGAGTCTTACAACATGTGTATAAGATCTGGTTCCGTCTCCTTTCGAGAGTCTTATAACATGTATATAAGCTCTGGTTCCATTCCCTAGTTATAGATATCCATCCAGGAGATGGACTGGCCATGGTGGGCCCGTTCTCTATTACCTTTGTAATTTCTAATGTATAAAAGCTTTGGTTCAGTCACCTTTAGAATGAGTCATAACATGAATATAAGTTCTGGTTCCATCACCTTTGGAGACAGTCTTATAACATGAATGTAAGCTCTGGTCCCATTACCTTTGGAGAGTCTTATACAAAAGATCTCTTCTTTCAAAGAAAGTGTAACAGTGTAAAAAAAAAAAAAAAGTCCCAACACGTAAAGTCTTCTTGGTGTTGCTGTTTCTAACGTTTATTGCAAATGAAGACTGACGGCTGTGGATTGAATCCCTCCAGATTTCGCATACTAGATCTGCCTCCCGTCCCACTGTATTTGTATTTTTCTTTCAGATGTAAAATATTCCAAGTGTATTTTTGTTATTGCAATATTCTTTCTTATATTTCATTTTTTTTATGTACTTGTTTGTGTATTCCCATTCTCAAGTACTTTTTTTATATTTCAGTAATTAGTTTATCAATAATATTGTAGTAATTGGAGTCTTCTTCTCATATTTGCTATTTTTATTTTATCCATTTATTTATCTATTTATCTATTCCCTTCCTCGTATATCTGTTTATCTTTCAGTAGTAAAACTTATCTCTATTCTCAATACTGAATTTTCTCTTTTATATTAATTGTGTATATTCTATTTTTTTAATTTTGTTTGTATGGTTATTTCTTCACTTATTTGCATTGTTTTTTATTTTTTACCAAGAGAACGTATGGCTTTTATTGTTATTGAAAAATATTCCATCTTATTTTTACTTTTTATTGTTATTGAAATATTCCATCTTATTTTTTACTTTTTATTGTTAATAATTTTTTTATAAAGGTGTCTCTGTCCTGGATGTTGAAGTTTCCTTTTATATAGATATTTACTATTTATAGGGATTCGGTTTTACGTCACGAACTCCCTTTTCTACTAAGGGCTAGGACGGTTGCCTTCTTATAAACGACTTGTTTTGGCAAATGTAATCGTTACCCTGAGTGTATGCCCTTACTAACCTCAGTCCGTGACGGGGCGCGAACCCTCGACCTGCCGCCTTAGAGTCTGCGACTTGATCTTCAATATTTAGTCGATTTTTTCCACAGCAAATGTAACA